>PVKM010021410.1:0-22596 GCA_004027735.1 Carollia perspicillata
GGTGCAACCCTGCCTGTTCACTGCACTTCAAGATAAAAGGAGAACAGAATTATGTTTATTGAATATCTACTATGTGTCCAATGTCTCCTTAGGTGCTTTAATGTAGTGCGTTATTAAATAAATTAAAAAATTCAGTACTATTAAATATTCTTAATAACCATCTAAAAAGAAATGACAATGTCATTTTACAGAAAAGAAAAATGAGATCCATAAAAGTCAGGAAAGCTGTTTCAAGGCTCCATACCTAATAAGTGGCAGAACTGAGATTTGAACCGGCTGGGTCTGTTGGGCCCGAGGTAGTAAAAGAATTTTATCTCAAGCGTCAGCTTCAATGAACTGATGGAGGTTGGCTGAAGCAGTGTGGAGAACGCATCTGTGTCTGGACTCAGTGGCAGTGTCACATTTACTCACATTTAGTATGTGTCACATTTAGTATGTGACCTTTGTCACAGGAGTGAGGGGAGAGAAGCAGCACCCAGCCACTGGTTTCTCCTCCTTGAAGTAAACTCTCTTGAATGTTTCTTTCAGCTCCACGGATCTGTTGTTCTAGGTAGCCATGGGAACAGGTGACATCTTAGCCTGCATTCCCTGAGAGCAGAGCCTCAGGCAGAAGTTTGCGTGCAGGTGGTTTGAGAACGTGACCCCAGGGAGCAGGAGCCAAGGGTGGAGAAGGAGTGTCAAAGCCACCACTTGTACGCAATCTGCTGTGACCTCCTGAGAATCTTTATGAAATGTATCTGAGAACATTTCCCAAGGGAGGATGCCGGGGGCAAGAAGCACTTATGCATAGACTCCTAGGTCCCATGACTCACACCAGTCACTGCTGAGCTGACGAAGACAGTGCTGGCTCTTACCAGTTCCAGTATATCAGCAATCTGCTCTGTCCATTTCTTGCTTTCCACCCTGATGCTTCTTCGATAGTACAGCCCAAGAAGATGCTGACCACCGTTGATTTCCATAACTCCCAGAGGCCCTGGCAGACTCCATGACCCTCGTACAATCTATATTTGTCCTAGGAAAGTGCTAATGACATCTAGTCTTAAGAACTTCTTGAACTTTTCCTTTGTCCTTTATTTTTCTGACTGTTGGGATTATAAATATCCGTCTGTTTATTGGAGAGCAAGTATGTCGGGCACTAGCAATCCTATTTAGTTGAGTATCTGTTATGTGCTAGACTCCATAAACCCAGGACCTCTCTCAGTCTTAACCACACCATTGTGAAGGAGGTATTGCTCCCCTGCCTTGCAGGAAGGAAAGCACTCTAGGAGCCAAACAATTGCCTAAGGCCACGTCCACCAAGCAGTTGAACTGAAATTCACACATGCCTCCAGCTGATTGCTAAGCCCATAATCATTTCACTCTGTGCTTGTCTGATGGGAGAAAGCGGGAAGGACTTGGCTCTTATTTGACCAGTGCTTGAGATCTTGCCCTGGGGTTCTATAAAATGAACTTAACTTCTGGGTATCAGAAGGCCCGTCAGCATCCTCCATGTGAGTCAACTGGAGGCTGGCCTGTTTGTTCTCTACAAAAAGTGCTGGAAATCCCCACAGGGTCTCTGACTCAGAGATGTGTCTCTGAGCCTGTGAATCGTTAAGCTGGGTAAAGCACAAACTGAAGTTGTCGAAAGTCCCTAGAAGCTGTACCTTTTTTCCCCAGAAGAGCTGGAAGGCCACATTTTCTCAGAAATAAAAATTAAACAGCAAATCAAGTTTCAAAGAAAATGAGCATCAACCTCTCTGAATGCCAGTTTTCTCGTGTATGAAATAAGGCTGTGGATTTCATGATCTCGAAGGTCCTGTCCAAGCTAAATTTTATGAGGCCAGGACTACGCTGAAGCAGATTTTGGGAAGCCAGAGGTCAGAGGCATGGTTTCAACCTTTCTTTTTCTCCAGTATTTAGCACATCGTAAATCCCGATCCTGTGCTTGCCAGATGACAGAGGAATGCAAAGCTGACAAGTCCCCTCCTGCACACCTTTCTGCCACTCCATGATAATTCCTCATCCTATTCCAGGACCTATAAATTCTACTTCCCAAACAATTCCCGAGCTTAAAAAGTGGTGGGGCATTTAGTTGTACCTTCGTGTCAAGGATCTCAAGTCAGTATATTCTCTTCCACAGGTGTATTTACAAATTGAGATTTATACCTAATTATGAAATTAAAAGAGTTTTGTCTGTCAAGCCAGTTTCAGTTTTGAAGGACAGAACTCTTCCAAGGCGGTAAAATCATCCCACTGGACGTAAAACCCATATTACCTGTTCGATGCACAGACAAGGGTAGGGTGCTTTCCTTAAGGACAAGAGGGGAAACATGAGGAAAATGAGTGAAGAGTGGGACATGAAGTGAACACAGGCACTGCCAGGAAGCCAGCATCCTTTCTCTGGTTGTGGCTGCAAGCCCACCAGGTACAAAGTGCAAGGGGTGAGGGGATGATGTGAGTGTTTAGAGCAGGAGTCCGAGAGCTACAGCCCACAGGCTGAGTCCAGGCCAACCCTGTGCCTCTTTTTTCATGTGGTGCACAAGCTGGGAATGGTTTTTACAGGTGAATATTTGCTACTGATTTGATGATTGAGAACACTAACTTCAAAATTCAATTAAGTGAAATGTTAACCCCTCCACCAAAAAAAAAAAGGAAGAAGAAAAGAAAAGAAAAGAATACCATTCCTTTCTTAGTAGGCTTATATTATTTTTAAAAAATGTGCTCCAGCCCTGACCGGTGGAAGTTGGTTGGGTGTCATCCTTCAAACCAAGAGGTTATGGGTTCGATTTCTGGTCAGGGCACATGTCTGGGTTGCAGGTTCATTCTCTGGTCAAGGCACATGTGAGAGGTAACCAGCTGATGTTTCCCTCTCATGTTGATTTTTCT
Source organism: Carollia perspicillata (assembly GCA_004027735.1). NCBI lineage: Eukaryota > Metazoa > Chordata > Mammalia > Chiroptera > Phyllostomidae > Carollia > Carollia perspicillata. The sequence continues at coordinate 2,866 of PVKM010021410.1, forward strand.
CTCCCTCTCTTTCTCCCTCCCCTTCCCACTCCCTAAATTTAAATAAATAAAATCTTGTAAAAGATTGTACTCCATTACTATTATTGTATTTTAAATTTCAATGAGAAATATGTGGAGATTTTTTTTATATAAGTACCTACGTGATATAATTGACTTTTCCTCTTGGCCCACAAAGCTTAAAATGCTTATTCACCAGCTCTTTACAAAAACATATTTGCCAGTCCCTTGTTAAGAGGAAAAGCAAGCAGACAATAGGAAGATGAACAGGGCTATGGGAGAGGTTAAAAGAGAACCTGAGGAAAAGTGAAGTGATGTTACAAATGAAATGAAGAAAGTAGAATGTTCTTTCTCTCACCTTGTGAAGCACATACATAAAATCGTTAAGGACCAGCCAGTTTCTCCCTTCTCCAGCAAAACAACAAAAAAAAATTCTCTTCTGTGTTGAAACACACACATGGCACATGCACACACATGGGCGCACACGCTCGCAGTGGCCGGCTACAAGGGCAACATGACCCTGAGCCCAAATCACAGCTCTGCCTCTAACTCATCGTGAGATCTGGCGTGTTATTTCCCCTCTGGCCTCCCCACCATTTCCTGAGGTTGCCAATGGCACTTGGATCATTAAAGCCGGTGGGTTTTCCTACTTATCAGCACACACTAAAATCCCGACCCTGTGTTTGCCAGATGACGGTGGAAAGCAAAACTTTGTCTCTGGGCTCCACATGCTGCTCTCCCAACTCTTCCGGGATTCCCATGTTGTCCTGAAATTCTCTACGTAAATACAGGCCTTGCCCAAGGTTCTGTCCTCAGCTCTCTACCCTCCTTTTTTTTTTTACATTTTCCTTTAAAGTTCTCATTCCTTCTCCAACCCAATCTTGTCATCCCTTTTCATCACCCTGACCAAGGTCTGTCTGTTGCATAAAGGGGCGTTTATGTCCGCTTCTCTCCCCCAGCAGCCCTAGCAGACGCACGCTTCTTTCCCTGTCTTCTAAGTGCCTGCTCCCGATTCCAGGGCTCACTTCCACTTGCCTTTTTGTCTACTGAGTCCTGTCAGCCCCCCTCTCACTTTTGCTGGACTGACTTCTAGTCCTTCATGACCCTGTCTGTCTTGACCCCTGCCAGTTAAATTATGGTAAGCATTTAAACATTGTTTTAAGTTTAATATATCAGATTATACTTTGGAGCACTTCCCATTACTATCAGGGAGATCAGTCACAAGTCCAGTGTGAAAACATTCTCAAACACCGACATCTTAAAAATAAAACGGATCGATGTAATGCATCAAGTATGCAAACATATCTCAATACTAAAAATACTCCAGTAGCCAAAAAGAGATCCTGCACTTTCTGGACAGGCTTTGTAGAACTTAAGCAGATCACGCATGTCACTCCCCTGCTTCAGGCTCTGCATGCCTTCCTGTTTTTCTCACAAGACAGAGCACATCCTAGCTGGGGCGGCTGTGCCCTCCAAGAAGCCTCCACCCACCCTCTGCTGCCCTGTGCAAGGGGCATTGGCCACACTGGCCTCTTTGTTCCTCGGACATGTCAAGCTGATTCGCCTTTGCACCCTTGCGCTATTGCCTGGAGTTCAGCTTCCACATTTCCATAATGTGCTCAAGCTTGTCATTTAAAGCTCAGCTCTAATGTCATGTCTGCAGAAAGGACTTTCCTTCCCACCTTATCTAGCGCTATCCTTTCCCTCTGTTAAATGAATGCATTTTGCTTCCTTTATAGACTTTTTAGAGTCTGAAATTTTCTGGCTCGTGTATTGGTGTACTTATTCTTTTCTGTTTATAATTCCTGCAGTGTAAGCTTAACAAAAGAAGAAATCCCAATTATTTGGCCATTGCAAGTAGGCCTTGTTCGTTGTCCTGCCCCATATGCTTTCCTTCAGGATGTCAGTCAGAAAGGTCTGATTTATTCTTTGCTGGGAAGGGGTGGCTCTGGTGTAACAGCATTACATGTTTGGGGTTCCGAGAAATTTTATGCATGCATGCTTAATAGAGAGAGGAAGGAATGTTTGCAAAGCAAGGTTTGTTTGCAGAGCAGTGGGTGCTGGCACAATGCTAAATATTAGCATAGTGATTCTGAGTTCAACAAAACAATTATTTTGTAGGCTCAGCAAATTAAAGTCAAGAACAGCCCTAAAGAGTGGATAGTTGGCATTGTTTTTGTTTGAAAAATTAGCATAATATTCTTATGAGAAATTCCCATCAGTGTATTCAAATCTGAGTTCATCATCTTTATTTTTAAAAGTGTTAACTATTTAAAGAGAACCATTGAATTTCCCATACGCATTGAATTCTGGTACATTTTAAACGAAAGTGTTCTCTTTAAATCTTCAGTGGAAAATAACATTTAGAGCACTGGAAGACCTTAGTAATTTATATTTGACCTTTACTTTTTGTACACTCTGTTAACTTTTCCAGATTGTTAATCAGGTTGTTAATCGTGTGTGCTATCTGTAGGTTCTCTCAAATCTCATCTCATCCCCTTAACATGTAACAGAAATAGAGCATGCATAGTTTAGGGTGCCATTCAAATGTACCAATTTGTCAGGTTTTGCTTTCTTCCTATATTATAAGAAAAATAATAACAAAATTTATACATATATGTATGTATATATGCAGGGTGGGGCACAAAGTAGGTTTGGAGTTGTGAGCACATGAGTTTATTCTTGTATTATTATTTATTAATTATTGTATTATCTTCCCTGAGAACAACTGTATACCTACTTTGTCCACCCTGTATATGTGGTCAAAGCTTCAGATATATATATATCTATGTATATATAGAGAGAGACATAAGAATTTGTAGTTTCCCTTCAAATATTGTGTTGTATAATTTCACATAGAGGAAATTAGGAAAAGGATTCTCTCAGTTCATTGAGCCCCATTCTGCATCTCATACCTCCTACCTCAGCTCTACATAATATCCCACGTGTCTTTCCTCCTTACCTGCATATTGTAAAGTCATTAGAATTCTGTGGATGGCAGAGGTGCATTGAAGAACAGCTCATAATTAATATAAACCCCTTGAGGGAACTTTAGAGTTTATCTTGATACATATACACATACACGCACACACATAATTTAGTATAACAGAAGGTTGGATAGAGCATAGAATTATGAAAATATATGTCAACATATATAGCCCTGCTTGTAAGAAAACTTTGTTATATAGTTTCACTGGAATCTCAGCTGGGTACGATTTAGCTGGATGGAGCACTGATGTGCTTACAGGACCTGGAACCTCCTACTTAAATACTTTTTTTCTCGTCCTACATTATGGATCAGGTAGTGGCATCTGCTGGCTGTGAATGATATTGCTTTGTAATTCTATAGGCAGCCTGGCATTTTATAACACTACATCCCTGGAAAGCAGGTTATGATTTTTTTAGAACAAACATATGCCTGAAAAGATAAATAACAAAACAGAGTGGCAATGACAGTTTACACTTTGGCCGGTATGTGACATGTGGACAGAAGGAAAAGAACTTTTACTGTGAATTTACTGTGCCTGTGTGGTGTTGTGTGCTCTCAGATGCTATCAGAGAGGTTAAGAGATCGGAGAGGTTAAGAAACTTACCCAGGTTCACAGGCTGGGGAAGGCAGGAATCAGTGAAACCTGATTCTGTGGTAGGTAGTTAGGATGACCTAGTTTTTGAGACAAACTCAAAAAGAGTATTCAGAAAAGGATCTGGGTGGCCGCACACACTCTCGTGTAGTGTTTCAGTTTTCTGAAGGACAGTTTTCCCATCTGCATCAAGAACCCTAAAAACGTGCATGGTATTTGACTAAGCAATTCCCATTCTGGCAATTTATCCTCAGGAGATAATAATAGAGATGATTGAAGATTTACTAATGTATACAGCTATTGCATCTCTGTATGTGCATATTATATATTACAGCATCTACTGTGATCCATGAAAAATAAAAGCTCTAAATACTAACCAGTAACAAAGGGTTGTTAAAATAGGTTGTAGGATATTTCGATAAAGAAATCATATTCATCTATTAAAATATGTTGTATAGGAATATTTATTGATATGCAAAAATGTTTATACCATATTATTAAGGAAAAGATCTGGTTTTCGATGCTGTATGATGTCATTTCCAAGTAAACCTCTACATATTAAGATGTTTGTGAGAATTTTGTGGGCTTGTAAAGAAGATACACCAGAGACTGGGAAACTGGAATTGTAAGGGACCCGTGCCCTTTTTCTAAGTAGAGCCTGGGAAGCAGCAAGACCCTATCATTTCTTTGAGAAATGAAAAGACTGTGACAGGCAGAGCTGGACGGCTGGGTTGGAGACAGCCTGCACAGTTCCCATGCATGCCATAATGGGGCCGGGAGCAGCAGAATAATTTACACGTCCAAAATACTAAAATGTGCCGGCAATGAAGACATCAATATGCTAAGGGCTGAAGGTAGTATGGACACATTGGCATTAGTATTTGAAGCCAGAAATCAAGAAAAGATTTCAGACTATGAAATAAAGTTAATGGCGTTAGATGTTGAATGACTTGGAATTCCAGAACGAGAGTATAGCTGTGTAGTAGATGCCTTCTGGTGAATTTACATGTACACGCCGAGATCTCAGTTATATTGGAGATGCTGTTATAATTTCCTGTGCAAGAGACAGAGTGAAATTTTCTGCAAGTGGGGAACTTGGAAATGGAAATAATAAGTTCTCACAAACAAGTAATGTCGATAAAGAAGAGGAAGCTGTTACCATAGAGATGAATGAGCCAGTTCAGCTAACGTTTGCACTGAGGTATCTGCACTTCTTTACAAAAGCTACTCCACCTTCTCCTGCAGCAGCACTCAGTGTGTCTGCAGATGTATACCTTGTTGTGGAGTATAACATTGCTGACATGGGACATTTAAAGTACTATCTGGCTCCCAAGATTGAGGGTGAAGAAGGGTCTTAGGCATTTCTAAAGTCTGATAAAATAAAACTAAGCTCTTTGAGAACTACTTCTGAGATTCCAGCATGCCCTTGACAGTTTCTCCTGTCACCGAATTTGTACCTGGGTACATATGTAGATAATGTTCTCTGTAAATAACCTATTTTTCCCCATTATCTATACTTTAAATAATAGTCTCAAGTCAAATCTGGTCTTGCGAACCTAGAACTATTTCTGCCTTATTTAGAAATACTCTTTACTATTTTTATGACAAAGGCTTTTAACTATTAGAACAGTTTTAAGAATTGTGTTTTCAATTTAAATAAAAGTTACTTGGATTTCAAAAAAAAGAAGATAGAACACCAACAGTTACTATCTTTGAGAGATAAGATGATAAGTTACATTTACTTTCTTCTTTTCCTTGTCTCTATGTTATACATTTTCTTTAGGGAAAACACATTATTTTAAAAGATTGAAAACACTTTGTATCTTAAGAAATGGCTTGAGAATAGCAACTAAGAGGCCCAAAATGCAGAGACCCAACAGGGATAGAACTGGAGAGGGACAAGTCTCTCCAGTGGGAAATTAATGGGATATGACATTAAACAAGATTCGGCACTGGCCGAAGGATGGTATCCTGGTGAACTGTAAAGGGAGAAGCAAGAGGCATGAGGTACCCAACAGGTGCCCAGGTTGCATCAGAGATGTTAAATGGCTGTAATGGTTCCTGGAGAGGAGCCAGACACCACAATGTCTACGTAGTGTTTGTTGTTGAGAAATTGGTGGACCAGGAAGAGAACTAATGACAGGAATTAGGGTTGGCTGTGAATAGTGGATGCAAACCCAGGGCAGTATTAAGTTATTGAACAATGGTCCCTCCTGGGGGCAGTTCTTTACATTTCCCTTGGATCGTGCTCCAGATAAGTTTTGTTCCCCCTCCTGGCACCACACTAAAGATGTAGAGAACCATTCGTCTGCGTAGATGAATCATAATATCTAGTACACTAAAGGTTGCTTAAGGCTACTAATGTACTTGGGACAAGTTGGAAAACATAAAAATAAGGCCAAGCCAACAGATGGAACCAATATCTTTTTTTTTAACTTATTTTTTTCCCCTAGAAGCAAAGGCAATTAAATTTGTTCCTTTGACTTCAAGCATGTCCCTAAGTTGGGATCATTTGCAACATCTAGATGTATTAAACCTTGCACAAGTTTTTGAATGTAAAGTTTTGGAGAGAAAAAGAACATTAGACCTAGATCTCATTGCGCTGCCATGACTGACGGAGAAATTCACTTCGAGTTCTTCGATCTCAGTTCCCTCATCTGTGAAGGCAGATCAGGTGGGATAAAGGTATAGGGTCCTTTCAGCATGGACACTTCAGGACTCTCTGGACCTGAAACTTTGCTCTTATTTTCATACCCATATTGTTTTTCATGTCTACCCACCCGCAGCCCCCAAATACAAGAGCCACAAAAGGCAAATTCAGTCACAGAAGGTCAGACTGAGACGAGAGCTGGCTCTTTATTCTTCTCCTGGAGTGTTCTTACATGCTGACTGTGGCCAAAAGGAGCATTTTCATATTTGTTTATTCATCTACTCATTCATTCAAGAAACATTGACCACCCAGTTTTGTCCCAGATATTGTGCTACACAAAAGCACAATATCATAGGTAAACAAAATTGAAATGATATCTCTTCTGATGTCAGGAAACTTCTTATGTAGGGCAGGAATTTCAATTATCCTACTGTATGTTTCCCTAGAGATTCTGAACTTCCTCCCTCTTCTGCCCACACTTCTAACAAGAAATATCATAACCAAAGTTGATTGAATATGTGGATAGTATGGATGTAGAAAAACACTGAAAACCACTGGCATGGTGCAGGAGACAGACTCATATCCAGAAAACTACAAATTGCCATTGTACAATCTGTAACATGGTGATCTTTTTTTAATTTTTAAAATTTTTTCTTAAATTTTCTGGGGTGACATTTGTTAATAGGGTCATATGGGTTTCAAGTATACACTTCTGTGACACTAGATCTGGATACGGCACTGCGTGCTCACCGCCCACAGTGAAACCATCTTCTGCCACCATATATTCGGCCCTCCCCACCCCCCACCCCCTAACCTCTCCCTTTGGCAACCACCACATTGCTGTGTGTCCATGGCTTTCAATTATGTATCCCACATATGAGTGAAATCATATGGTTCTTGGATTTTTTGACTGATTTATTTCGCATAGCATAATATTCCCAAGGTCCATCCATGTTCTTGCAAATGGTGGTATTTCATCCTTTCTTATAGCTGAGTAGTGTTCCATTGCCCATATGTATCACATCTTTACTCAGTCCTCTAGTGAAGGAAACTTTGGTCAGCCCCATGGCTTGGCCACCATGAATAATACTGCACTGAACCTAGGGGTGCATTTATCTTTATGAATACATGTTTCCAAGTTTGGGGGGTAGCTACCTAGGAGAGGAATTGCTGGGCCATATGATAACTATTCTTAATTTTTTGAGGAATCTGCTAGACTTTTTTTTTTTATTGGTTAATGGAAACAAGCCATATGAACATACCTGACCACATGTTTCCTATCCTGTTTCCAGGAGTGTTTTACATATCCATTGTCAATCAATAAGTGTTATAAATCTATTCAATAAATTTCTCTTTGCTCCCACTGCCTCTTCCTTAACCTAGTTTTCTATCATGGTTTCCTTGGATTACTTTAGCACCTCCTCACTCACCTCCTTGTCCTCTGAATCCATTAGATCCAGAATAATCCTTCTAAAACACACATTTGGTAATGTCTTTCTCTTGCTGTTATACATTCAAAGTCTAAACCCTCACTGCAAATTAGGATAACCATCCCTGTGCACTCATCTCTGTGCATCATTCAATATTATAACTGCTTATGTAGATATCTTTCTCCGGCACTACATGGAAAGCTCTCTGAAGACTAGTTTATTCAGCAATGAATGAGCCTAGCACTGTGCCTGGATCAGTGTACGTGCTTATTGATATTTTTTAGATGAATGTAGGGTGTCAGCGTGGAGGTCATTTTCAGTGAAGTCAAGACATAGATAAAATCCCGATGTAAGAGATGCTCAGTAAGGGTTTGGTTGAGTGAACTGATGGCTAGTGAAGGTTAGTAGACTAAGAACAGACATAGTAGAATCCTGAGGAACACTGACATTTCACTGAGTTCTGAGTAGTAGAGGAAGGTAAAATGTGAGTGATTGAAAAGATGGGGGGGAAGCTAGGAGAGAATGTGGGAGGGTTGCCAAGAAGCAGACAATCTCAATAAATGCTTCTTTTTATCCCCAAGGACCAGCACAGGGGCAGGTGAATGGATGGGTTCAATGAATGGTGGTCAGCAGATTGGGGTTAAACACATTCCACAAAAGGCAGTTGATAACAAGGGTATGTCACAATGTCCTCTTAATCTCTGTTGTGTCCTATTCTGCAGCGAAGCTGAATATCATTAGAACTGAGAAGTGTTCATTGGATTGGACAATTAGGGGATCCTCGATAACCAGCTGGATAATTACTATAGTTTAAATGGAGCATTTGGTGCAGAAGCATGGGTGGGAATGGAAGTGAGGAAGGAGGGCAGAAAGTATAGACTCCTCTTGGAAGGAAAAGGAAGGAGACCTACAGTATTTGACAATAACTGCAGTGGGACTCTAGGGAAAAGGGGGTTTCTGTTTGTTTGTACTTAAAGGTGGGAGACACGTGAGGACGTAAGCACACTTGAAGGGGGAAAACTCCACCTCCCCTCTCAGTGCTCCCCTGGAGTCATGCCCCCCTCAGCAGATGCTTTGGTCCTGGGCAAAGGTTGCTGAATGTGTGGATGAATTGTAAGTTCAGGGAGCACAGGTGTTCACTAGGCAACATCAGGAGTCAAGGAGGTGGAGGTGAGAACCACTTCAACATTGTCTGTGCTTGTGAGGCCTGGGAAACGTTTCATAGTCCCCAGAAGAAGATTTTGGGTAAGGAGGGGCAGGCATAGGCCCTGAAGTTGTGCAGGTACCGCTACTTCTAGAGCAAAGTACAGAGGGCCATGGCCAGGACGTGACCTTAATTTTTCCCCTTTCAAATTTCCAGCTTTACCCATTGGGTGACTTAATACTTTTTTCTGCTCTGTATTTTCTTTTTATTTCTCTAGTAATGATGATGATGATGGTGATAATGATAATAACCATAGGCCAGGTACTGTTTGTAGGTGCTTTTATGAGCACTGATTTCATTCAGCAAATAACTCAAAGCTATAGATAATATTCTTATCCCCCTTTTACAGATCAGTAAAATAAGTTGAATAAATGAATGCTTTCTATTAATTTATAATAAAGTCAGTGACAAAACAGAATTATTTAATGTATTTTTTTGTACCCAGATCTTAAGAAAAACATCTTTTCTAACATGATGGTATATAGAAGTTGTAGATTTGTAAATGTAGTTTGGGGTTAAATACATTCCATAAAAGGCAGTTGATAACAAGAGTATGTCAAAATGTTCTTTTAATCTCTTCTGTGTACTTGGAGGGTTGTGATATAAATAAATGGAATTTAGAAAATATGTAACATTGGGTTGGATACCTCTTTCAAAATTTTATATCTTAAGTAATGAAAAAATTAATTTTAAATTGTTTAATAATTCTGTTTCTAATAATTTGTTTTTGAAATGAAAATATTTCTCCTGCTAATGGGTAAAATTTTTCTTGGTCTTAATGCTTACTATAAAAATGCAGAAATAGAATAGTATAGCAATGATAGCTCACACGTAAAATTTAGTTATTGTTTCTTTTAAAGTACCAAAATATAAATGTCCATAGAATCAATATTGAGTCTTCAGAGCCATTGCAAACAACTGAATACAAAATATATTTTCATATTTTGTATGAACAAGTAATCATGATACACAAGAATGACACTGTGTCTTGTGTGATTTCCTATGCAATTTTCAGAAGTGGTTTTTCTTGTGGTAAAACAAAACCAGGGAAGAAAATGCATGCTCTTAAAGTAACCTTAAAGGCCTGCCTTTAAAATAGACAACAGAAGCTAGGGAAATCAACGCTGGGGGATCTTAGCTGCGTTATTAATCTACCCTTTTGTGTTGCAGAATTACGACACATAACGTACAGGAGGGCCTACACTGCAGTTTTAACAAAAGACCTGAGCTAGACTGCCTTAAGAAAGGGATTTTATTATGTTCACCCCCTAAATAACTCCTTCTTTCTTTAATTCGACTTACATTTAGCAAGAGATTTTAACCATATTTGAAAATTTTAGTGGAGAGAAGTACTCCTTAATATCAAGTAGATTAAAAAATATGCATTGAATGGCTGACTCAGGGGCTTTCACTAAACTGGCCATGAATGCTGAAACCATCTGTTTTTCTGGACGTTGTCAGGGTGAGTGTGGCAGAGGCAGCTGTTTGAAAGGGGACGCTTTGGATGATGAACCAGCCATTGTTTCTAAGCAATTCACTTGCATTCAGAGGCTCTACCCAAGCGTACTATAGAGTAATCAAAATCAAACTATTGTTTGTACCAATCATATTGATCTGAAAAGAACGTGGTGGGATGACCCCATTGTAGATGCAAATAGTTGTTCCGAGCAGCTGTATGCTGGCCAATATGTACCTCAGTAGGAAACAGAGAAGCTAGAGGGCTCTCTGCACCCTACTGGGGGAGGAAAAAAGATTATACCAGATTGAGCTGCAGTTTGAGGGGACTGGGGGGAATGAAGACAAGTCTGTTGGTATTAGTGGTAATTTTCTCTTGCAAAAAAATTGTCAACATTAACTCTATGGTGGTGAAGCTCGTTTTATATTAAAGCCTCTGCAAGCTAGAAATCTAGAATGTCCATACAATTAGAAAATGACTTAAAACTATAGCACAAAAAGTGATTTGTTTTGGTTGGAAATGTCGAGTCCTGACTAGTTCTACAAATTAAAAAATGCACACTCTTACCCTATCTGGAATTATTCATACACTGTTTAAAGTTTTATAATTTATTTACATCTCAGGAAAATGTAGAAACAACCCTGATATTGCAATATTTGCATGAATATTAAAAAGGACATTCGTGTCTATGCAGAGAGCAAATGGAAGCACACAAAATGAAAATTATGCCATTTAGTGTTTAAATATAATCTGAATGCTATCTTTTATCCATTAACGTTTAAGCTTTTTGGTTGTCCTTGTCACTTCATTGCATGCATGCTAATATCTTCTCATATAAAATTTAATCTGTTGAACTAAATGAAGGAATTAGTATCTGAAAGACATCTTTCATTAAGCAATTAACGAATCTCTCCAACAAATCTACAAAAGCATATGTGTTTATATTTAATAATTATTTGTATGATCAACCAGTTATAACACATGCATACATTTTGTTTTATTCACGAGATTACTACACCTAGAGTTACTGTCATTGTACTATAGAGTCCAAATAAAAATGTGGTTAAACTGGTTATTTGCCAAAGAACATATACATCTATAGTCGATGGACTCTTAGAATCCCTCTGTGGTTTAGTATAGAGCAGTGACAGTTTTCTCAAACAGCTGTTTGGTTGTGGGTGCAATTTTGTGTTATAGTGCACTTAAAATGAGAAATAACCAGTAAAGTTAAGACAATTCATAGGTTTGTGGAATATGGTTAAAAGAAGGATCAACACCCTATGTGTCAACCAATCTGTATTGTCAAATATAGGGTCCATGGTAAGACTTGAAGTTGAAGATAAAAGAAAATACCGAATGTATCCACTATTTTCATTGCTTAACTAATCATTTCTGGGCAACACTGAAATTAGCAGCCTGCTCTGTTTCTTCTGAATTTATTTGGTTGTCTTGGTGTCATTCTGAGTCTGGCATAGGGTATAACCTATGAAACATCCTGTCGTGGCCAACTCAGTCCATCACTGGGTTGGTAGGCCTATACAATGTGAAGGAAAAATACTAAAACCTATTTTTCAATTAAATCTCTGATTTTTACTTGATTTATGTGTCTGGGTGGAATGGCTATGAAATATCTGAAAATAAGCTCCATTGGTTCAAATTGTTAGATGTTTTATGTGTACATTTAAGAGACATAGATAATATTTCATTATTTTAGCACTCAATTTTCTCTCTTCTTTGAGGAGAATGAGACCAATTGCAATTTTTAAAAAAGCAATAAGGTCCTGGCCAGGTATCTCATTTGGTTAAAGTGCCATACCAAGGTCACGTGTTTGATCCCCAGTCAGGGCATGTACAAGAATCAACCAATGAATGCATAAATAAGTAGAACAAGAAATCAATGTTTCTCTCTCTTATCAATAATAATAATAATAATAATAATAATAATAATAATATAACAATAAATATATAGGATTTATTCCAAAAGCAATTGCCACACTTTATTCCTCATATAAGTAAATATTTGGCCAAGTTCTTCATGCCTATCTGTAGAAATACTGATTGGGGTGGTAAGTGATATTCTGAGGGATGACCTGAGGTGACATAATGACATGTTAGCCACCAGAGAATAATGACATAATGTTCATACTACTATATATAAAAACAGCTACTTACTATTGGATTTTTCTGTGTGTCCATGGGGAAGTTCAATTTTTTTAAATGAAAACAAACAAAGAAAGTAATAAAATGAAAAATATATTAGTATGCATTATGGGGTGAGTTGTATTCCCCAAAATTTACATGTTGAAGTTTCTCAGAATGAGATTACATTTGGAGATAGAGTATTTAAAGAGGTAATTAAGTTTAGATGTGGTCACATGGGTGGGCCCTGTTCCAGTATGTGTGGTGTTCTCATAAGAAACGGCATTTGAATGTGCAAAGGGATGCATGTGCACAGAGCAAAGGTCATGTGAGGACACAGATGTGGCCAAGGTGGCCATCTGAAAGCCAAAGAGAGAGACTTCAGAAGGAACCAAACCTGCCACCACCTTTGAGATAGGGTGTTTGTGTTGTATTTCAGTGCTGGTAAGGAAGCAGAGGCTGAAAGAGGTTCAGATTTGCCAAGGGTCCTAAAACTCATGATTGGGAAACTTGATTTCAAACCCATGTCTACGTGTCTCCAAAGCCTTTCTCTTACCCTCCATGCTGTCCTCTGTTTCAAGCAAGGAAAAAAGTCTCTCAATGCCATTTATATAAAGAATTGCAGCAATAAATGCAGAACTATAAAGATTATTTATATTTTTAACCCTTATTAATATTGAAGCTAATAACAAAAATGGTCTATCACCCAAGAATTTTGTTAATAGAGGTTCATATTACATATTCAGTAGCTCACTTTTGGTAATTTTATTTCTGTGAGTGAATGTATTGAAAAAAAAAGAAGCTTCCACTTGTATTGATTCTCTCCTATGTAAATCTTAACAAGACAAATTCAATTTCTCCAGGAGATGCTAACAAAAAGAGTTGAATTTTGTAAGAAAAGTGTGTTAGAGATAGAATATTGTAAAATAAATAGTATAGGAAGCTAATACCATTATTTTTAATGTACTATATGTGTTCATAAGGCAGTTCAACTTCTTTTTCTAGAAAAGAACAATTTACCACTCCAAACTAGTAAATGGGAAATGTGTTAGTATTCAAAAGCATGTCATTTATCCTGTTTTTCTTCTCCATTGGATTGAACTGTGTGATTCAGGGAGTGGTTAAAGGTTGAAGGTGAGAAAACAATAAAACCATCTACTTAATATTTGTTCATATTTTGCTCATATATCCTATTTATGAAAATAAAACTATGGACACAATGCTGCATTTTCTCTTGCTCTCTTCTACCCTTCAGCACTCAATATCTTTATACTTGACACAAAGAAGCACATTCAGAAAACTTATAGACATGCTTTTTATTTTTAAGCATGTAAAGATTGCTTACTTTAAGTTGAGCAAAAGTATGTACTAAGGGTTTGAGATAGAGCAAGGAAATGAGAAAGGCTACATCATGTACATATCAGCAAATAGGACATAAAAATAATAACAACAATATTCTAAAACAAGCAGCCAAAGTTGGTATCCCTCATCCATTTCTATGGAATTTTAACTCTTTGATCATGGGTCAAAGTTGGCTTTTCTTAAAATGATCTGCTTCTGGATTAAAAAAGAGTTCCAGAAATTCAACCCAGTGCATTGTGTCTGTTGTCCAGGTGATATTAGTCTGGGAGTTTGAAGCCCCAGTTCTAATGATTGGAATGTTAGTAGTTAAAAGTATGTGGTACTTTCTGTCACAGTTCTGAGTCTGTCCTTTGTTGAAGGCACAGTTTCTAGCCCATCGTTTATGGCAGAGCCTTCAGGCACCCATGAGAAGAAAACAGAGACAATATGCTACTGAAAGTATCAACTGTTTGTGGTCAATGGTTATAGTAACCAATAAAATATTAGAAGGTAGAAGAATTAAATTTTCTGTGGGAGTATAAAACATAACTGTATTTCTCCTGAGGGAAAGAACAGTAAAGCATTGATAAATGCTATCCTTGCATGAATTTATATTAATAATATTTTACTACATAAAATTAACCTAAAGAAGGCTATTTTTCTCTTTTGATTGGACAACTCTTCCCATGCAGCTGATCAGTGTTGAGCCAGCTAAGAAATATAGAGCCTGCTAAATGAACTTATTTCTGGCATCTCTTCTTCTATAAAGTGCAAGAGTCAGTCTTTCTGATTGCCTAGGAGTCAACTGGGAAACCTCAGAGATAGTTTCAGTATAAAAAATAATTTCAAAAACATTTTTTTGGTTCATCTAGAGTCTAATATTGGGAAGGCAAAATCAAGAGTTGTTAGTGGAGGGAACACTATAATAGCATAATTAATAAAAATCTACTTAAAAACAGTTGTTAGTGAAAATGTGGTCACTTGATTGACAGGCGATCATAAGTGCCTGGGAAGAAGGAATGGTGTTAGTGTGGCTACTTACTTACCAAAATGACAAAACATTATTTTTTAAATAAACATAGAAGAAAGAAACAAAATTGTGATGAATGCTAACATTCTTAGAAATGAGAAACTTTTTAAATTATTAAAGACATGATAAAATAAGCAAAAAACCCAGCAAAGTATTCTAATGTTTTATAGATGGTTACAAAAAAATAACTCTGCTACTTTTAATAAAGACTAGACTGACTTCTCTAAGACCAACTTGACATTTAACAGAGAAATACATTCTGATATTTTCTAGAAAACTATTCATGGGTTATTTTCTCTTATGAATATACCCATCAAAAGAGAAATTTTTCTTAAAATTTTAATGCATTTCAATGCTTCTTTTCAGTCTTATTATTATTCAGGCAGTAATTATGAACCAAGTCAAATGAATTCCACAAAATTTCTGCCGTTTTCTATATACATTCATATTATATCTTCACTGTCCTCTTTTACAATTTGGAAAAGCCAGAAAGTGTACTTGAAGGAAAAAAAAAAACATTCTTTTTCCTTTGATAAACAAAACATCTTATTACCTTGCATACACAACCTATTTCTCTACTACTACCACTTCTAATGTGGTTTTAATTGCCTGTGTTAATCATAATTTTTAAATGAACCAACTTCTCTTTCTCAAAAAGAACTGAGAGGTAGGTAATCAGGAAAGATTTGTCACATGCAGGGATGTTAGTAAACCAACCAAGTTCATGAGCACACACACTGTGAGCCCCTGCAACCACAAACACCCATTTGACACCTTCTTAAAGTGGCAAATGTGAATGTAATTGTTAATATAACCCAGAGGCGAAACCGCTCCACAAATATAAAAATAGAAAGCAAAAATACACATATTAAAACCCTCCTTGGGACTAACTAGAATACCTTGGTTCCGTATTCTGTTGTACTTAGCAACATCTGTATCTGTATTTGATTATCTATTAACTAACTCAGTGTTCGGGGTCTTCATGTGAACTAAAGATATTGGAAATTAGATTTAAATCAACATAGGGCAGAACAACATTTCTGTTGTTATAAAGTATTTATCAGAATCACAGTTCAAGTTAGTCGAACACATAATTTTCTAGTTTTCATCATCATAGATATTAAATAGCAATAATGGCAACCTATGTGATCAGTAAACCAGTATTAGAAGCTTAGGAAGTTTATATAAATTTGTCTCTTTGTTGATATCTACAAAATAAGTGGCTGGGATTTTGCTGAATCTATAGATAAAGTTGAAGAGACCAGATGCCTTAACAATGAGTCTTCCTATCCATGCATATAGAAGAACTCTCCATTTATTTAATCTTTAATTTCTTTTATCAGAGTTTTATAGTTTTCTGCATATATATCCTATACATATTTCATTAGCTTTTTACCTGAATATCTTATTTTTTTGTGCTATTGTAAATAGTATTATGTTTTCCATTTCAAACTCAAATTTTCATTGCTGGTATATAGGAAAGCGACTGAATTTTACATATGAATCTTGTATTGTATATAAACTTGCTATAATTTATTATTAGTTCAAAGATTTTTTTGTTTGATCCTGTGGTATTTGTACATAGAAAATCATGTCATCTACAAATAAAGGCAGTTTTTTTCCCTCCGACTCTCTCAGTGTTTCCTTTGCTCCCCTCTGCTCCCCTCCCCTCCCCTCCCCCTCCCTTCCCTTTCTTTCCCTTTATGGTCTTAGACTGGCTAGGATTTCCCTCATGGTTACATATGAGGGTGAGAGAGGGGCATCCTTTCTTTGCTCTCTTAGGGGAAACTTTCAGTTTTTCACCATCAGTTATTATGTTTTCGTAGATGTTCTATATCAAGGTGATGAAGTTGCCCTCTATCCTTGGTTTTGTGGGAGTGTTTATCCTTCTGGTTGTTGGATTTTGCCAAATGTTTTTCGTCCATCAATCAATATTATTACATGACATTTGTTCTTTAGTTTTTTGATGTAGTAGATTATGTAAATTGTTTTCCAAACCTTAAACTAGATTTGCGAACCTGGAATCCAAGGGGAACCCCCCCCAAAAAGCCGAAATTATCTTTCGGAGTGTGGGCCTCTTGTAGTATAGGCTTCCCCTGCTAGGCGAGCGTTCTAGGGACACACGTTGGTATTATGAGAGGCTGCATTTGGCTTCAGTGAAGTTTTTTGAAGACTCTGAAAAAAGTCCTCAAAGGGAAACATTTTGCTGATGTGGAAGAAATGAAACAAAAAACGGCAGAGGCACTAAAAGGCATCAAACTTGATGAGTTCAAAAACTGTTTTGAGCCATGGGAAAAAAACATCTCAATAGGTGTATTGTATTAAATGGAGAGTACTTGAAAGGTGACTGAAGTTTAAACATGTAAGAATAAATACACAATTTTTTATAAGTAAGTTCTGGGTTTTGGGGGTACCTTGTAAATCCTCCTTGGTCATGATGTATGTATACATTGTTGGATTTGATTTGCTAATATTTTGTTAAGGATTTTTGCATCCATGTTCATAAGACATGTTAGTCTGTAATTTTCCTCTCTTGCAATGTGATTATCTGGTTTGCTATTCAAGTAAGACTGGTCTCATTGAATGAGTTAGGAAGCATTCTGGAAGATTTGTGGAGAATCAGTATCAGTCCGTAAACGATTGGAAGAATTCACCAATGATGTCATCTCGGACTGGTGCTTTCTTTGAGGAAGGTTATTGATTATCAATTGGATTTCCTTAATAGATATAGGCCTATTCAAATTATCTACTTCTTTTATGAGATTTGGTAGTTTTTTTCTTTCAAGAAATTGGTCCATTTTATCTAAGCTATCAAATTTGTGAGCATAGAGTTGTGCATAGTAATAATTAGCCTTTTAATATCCATGATATCCATTATTATTATCACGATTACCCCTTTTTCATTTTTTATATTGATAAATTATGATCTTTCTCTCCCTCATCCAGTCACTCTCTCTGTAGTTAGCTTGGCAGAGGCTTATATTATTGATATTGTCAGTGTACCAACTAGCATTGTGTTTAGTTGATTTTCTCTGTTTTCTTCCTATTTTTAATTTTCCTACTTTTTAATTTAATTCATTTATGCTATGCTATAAATTCTATTATTTATTTTCTTCTACTTGCTTTATATTTAAGGTGTTCTTTTTTCTCTAATTTCTTGACGTAAAATGTTATCGATCTTTTTGCTTTGTAATATGTGCTTTTGATGCTATAAATTTCTCTCTAAACATTACTTTTGTTGCATCCCACAAGTTTTGACAAATTGTATCTTTATTTTACTTGGTTTGAAATATTTGTAATTTATCTCAGAACTTCCTTGATTCATGGTATGTATGATCCGTGTAGTATAGAAATGTGTTGTTAAATTCCCATGTATATTGGAACTTTCCAGCTATCACTGCGTGACTCTTTTTTAGCCTAACTCCACTGGGGTCTGAGAACACACTTTGTATGACTTCTTAACTCTTGTTTAAGGTGTGTCTTATGGCCCCAGATGCGGTCTGCCTTGGCGAATGCTCCATGTAATCTTGAGAAGAATGCTTAATTTGCCGATGTTCCTTCTCCAGTGCTCTCCCTGTGTCTATGTGAGCCAAGTTTTTTACCTGTATCATTTTTGTTCTCCCTCAAGAAATTTTTTGCAGGACAGGTTGGCTAATGGTGAATTCCTTCAGTTTTGTTTGAGAAAATCTTTACGTCTCCTTTACTTTTGAAGGATAATTTTGGTGCATATAGTAATCTAAATTGCTTATTTCAACAGTAAATACTTCAGTCTACTCTCTTCTTGCTTGCACAAACAGAAGTCAGCTATAATTCTTATCTTTGTTTCTCTTTAGACAGGAGATTCCGCGCCCCTCTGATTTCCTTTGGGATTTTTTTTTATTTTTTTTGCCTTTGGAGTCCTGCAGTTTGATTATGGTACAGGCCTGGTCGTCGATTTTCAGTACAACTGCTTGATGCTGTTTGAGCTTCCTGCTTATGTAGTTTCGTGTTTGTCATTAATCTTGAAAATTTCAGTTATTATTACATCAAATATTTTTCTGTTTTGTTCTGTCTTTTCCTCTGTTATTGCAATTATCCATGTGCTGCATATTTTAAAAATTTTTCACAGTTTTTGAACGCTTTGTTCTGTGTTTTTTATTCTTTATTCTTTTCTTTTACATTTCAGTTTGGTAAGTTCCATTGAACTACCTTTAAGCTCACTCATTCTTCCCTTTGCTCTCTCCGGCTATAGACGAACCTATCAAAGGCAATTTTGTTTCTGTTACACAGTTTGTTTGTTTTTTTTAGTATTTCTTTTGACTATTTCTTAGAGTTTTCATCTGTCTGTGACCCTATGCATCTGTTCTTCCATGTTGTGTACATTTTCCATCAGAGCCATTCATATAATTATCACGGTTATTTTAAATTCCCTCTCTTAAAATTCCACAGTGAGTGTCATATTGGACTCTGGTTTTATGCTTGCTTTGTTTAGTCAGACTGTTTTTCCTATTGATTATTAGGATAATTTTGCACAGTTTCAGCTTTTGTAATTATTTTTATGGTTCCTCACTACTGTGAATTGTAAGACTGTCTATGTGGGGTCGGGAAGCTTGGAAAAATATTCTGCTCAAGTAATGAAGTACTTAGCATAGGAAGTCCTGATTTAAGATTTTTACTTTGCTTTGATATATACTAAATAGCATAAAATCATCTAAAAATATATGTTTAAATGCGATGTTTTCTTTTACCTTGTCTTTGATTTAGTTATGGAGCTTTCTTTCTTTGGTCTCAGGTTGTTAGTGAGCTAGAATTCCTTTTGTGCATTTTTCTGTCTTAGGAAATAGCAGAAATTCCCTAAACATTTTGAAATTGAATTTCAGTCACTTTTCTGATTTTTTAGAAGCAGCATGGGATAATTCCCTGG
>PVKM010021411.1:0-22593 GCA_004027735.1 Carollia perspicillata
TAACTTTATGAATGATCAACCACCATTTTCTCAGACTCAGTCCTGAAGTACTGGGTCTTCTCTGATCCTTGCTTTCTCTTCCTTATCCATATTCAAAGACTCGCCCCCACACAAGGTAACTTTTGTAACTATACTGCCCCTCCTCCCCGGCTTTCTCGTATCCATCTTGCTCTGGGTCTCATTGACTCTTGCCTAGGTTGTGAAAAGAATGCCTTCCTACCCCGCTGTGCAACTTCCCACCTGACTTTAATGCCCTGTTCTGACTCTTGGAGGACTCCTACTATTGATGGGTCAGCGGTTCTCCAATATGCGTAATTAAATTTCTTATTTTCCTCTGAGGGCTCTCTCTTCTTGCATTTCAACCTCCCTCTTTGTCTTACATCTTACAGCTCTGGCTCCTTGTATCTGTTAGTCTGCCAAATTGTAGAATTGATCGTCACCATGGAATCCCATCTTTCTTTACCTCAAGATTTTGTTCTGTTTCTCATATATGTTCTCTTCCCTCTTACCACCTCCCTCCACACTTTTTACCTGCAGAAAAAGAACTAGCTCCTTCATACAGGTTTGCTGGATCTTCTCTTCTAGGTATAGTTCCTCCCTCTCTTACAAAAATGTACATTTCATTTGTATCTTTCCTAATGCGTTAATTTTACTCTGCCTTGTATTATGGTAACTTATATACCTGCCCATTTTATTAGACCCAGAGTCATTCTAATATTCTGATATTGTGCTTTTGATTTCTGTACTTGGATGCCCTGAGTTAACAGTTCTTGTGTCCTGTTAAGTAGAAGTATAAGAAGAAATATCTGTCAATTATTTTACCATAAGATTGATTCAGAATTTTGGGAACAAATATACTATAACAGATACTATATAAAGAAATCAGTTACATGATTTCGGGAGTTGCTAATATAAAGAGAAAAGGAAACTGCTTAGTGGCATAGAGTATGACCAGGACAAGGGAACTACAGATAAGATTTTCAGAGAAGGGCTCCCTGAGCTGCTGGTTTTGAGTGGGAGCTGAATGATAAGAAGGGACAGGCCATGTGAAGATGGGGAGGAAGAGCATATTAGCAAAAGAGAATGGCAAGAACAAAAACTCTGAGCTGGACTAAAGCTTGAGCGTTCAATGGGTGGAACCGAAGCTTGTGTCCCTGAAGTAAGTAGACGGTGTGGAAACTGTAGAAGATGAGAAGATAGTGTTGGGCAGGGACCATAACATGTATGGCCACATGGTAGCTGATAAAAATTCTGAATTTTATTATAAGTGTAAATGAGAGTCCATTGGGGGAAATTTAAGCAAGACAGTTTCATGATATGATTGAGAGTTTTAGAAAATTGCCCTGGTTTCTCAGGTTCAAAGAGAAAGAGCAGATTTTTTTTTTTTTTTTTAATTTGGTGCATCACAGAGCTTGAAAAAGTGTAACAAAAAGCCAAAGAAGCTTCCATGAAACTGCAACCTGTCTCTAAATGTGGAAGTCAGTTGGATTTCCACTCCTTTCTCCATTTCTCGTAGCTGGAATTAAAAAAAATAATGCTTCCAGATTTACCTGTAAGAGTAAATAAGAGCATAAATAAAATATTTGGAAAGAGAGCATTTCCCATTGATTACTGGTTCAGTTGCATGTTGGTGGTCAGGAATTCTGTTTCATCTTGCCTCTCAACTTCCAACATCCCAGAAGATAAGTCAATCCAAAACTGTGTATAGCAAATTGATCTTGCAGCTATAGATCTATTATATTCTGCAAATTTCTCCATCTTCATGTTTATCTTATTTTGTTTAATTATTAACTTTACCTTTTTGTCTGATCCAATAGACTAGAAGTACTGTGAAAGCAGGGACTGTGCCATAACCTAAATCTGCATCATTTAGAAACTTAACAAATAGTAATTCAGTAATTAAAGGAGATATTGTATGTTGGTAGATAGATAGTCATGTAACAAATCCCTAAGAAATTCTTATTCACCTTAGCTTAATAAGATTAAACTATAATGGATTAAATGAATACATACAAATTAATTAAATATAATTTTAAATGTAATTTATTAATTAGAACAATATTACTCAAGCATATTATTTAACATCAATTCTATTACTATTAATATTATCATCATTTTTGTTACTTTTGTTGCATGAACTGACTTACTACCATAGTAATTATTTTCAAAGAATTAGGAGGCTAGACTGTCATTCCCTGAGTTTACAATTCATTATTCACTACCGGAATGTCTCTAAATCATAGCTGATAATTAATTAATAATGTTTGCTGAGGGTTATTCTAGGTTAAGTGTACATTTTAATAAAAGGATATATTCTCTGACTTATTCGGCAAACCACGGGACTGTTCCCAGCTATTCTTATTATATCAACAGCTCCTGGGAACACAAAATGCCATGGCAGGTAGTGGGAGCAAACAGGTGGGAACTCACTGGTGAATCCTTGCACGGCTGAAGGGGCCAGTGTAGCAGTCTGACTCCTCCAGGTCTGGAAACGCTGACTTGTCCAGAACCATTGGGTTTTGAGACATCCATTTTTTGAGTCTTCTAAAATAATTGTGCACACTGGAACAAAGTCACATTTTAGCATTAGATGAGGATGCATTCTGGAGTCATGCCTACCTTCCACTGTCATTCCAAAAAAAGAGTTCCAAAAAGACATAAGACACATCCGCACTCACAATAGCACCCATGCATTCTTCCTGTTTCCAGGAGGGAATGAAAAGAAATCTGAATCAAAAAGGCAAAAATACTTGGTCAGAGCCCAGACTGCGTCATACCAGCTGTGAGTGGGGGAGGGGTGGAGGCATGGGGTGGTGGGGAGTAGTGATGACAGAGTCATTGATTTTTTCCTAGTCTCCAAAACCAGTTGCAATTTGTTATGCTTTCATGAAGGGTCACCTTAAAGAGTCTTTAAAAATTGAATGTGGAAGTGCATTGTAAACAAAAGATAAATAGTAGCTATAGTAAAACTATAACCCTTTTCCTATTGCCAGGAGACCCTTTCCTATTGCCAGGAGACTTGCCAGGAGAAATGATGAACTTCAAAATCTGAGAAATTGCCTGCACATTAATGATCACATCCTGTTTATTGGTGGAAATACCCTTGCACAAAACACCTTTCCCACTTCAAGAAAGAAAAAATGCAAGTGAAATCTAGGTGCACATAACTGATTTTGTTTCCCTCTTTCTAACTATCTACAAATTGGGTTTTGTAACTTTATAATGATGATGACCATATACACACACACCCCTCCACTAAATTTTTCTTCTCCAGTGGTAAATTTTTTAAAAACATCAAGGTCATTCATTTCCTTAATTGAAAGTCTAAATTAAGGAGAATAACATAACCTTCTTTTTTTCAGTTTAATATGTAATATACTTTCATAAACCCCTTTCCTATTTGTTCACTACCCTCCCCATATGCATCCACAAAGTAAAGGGACAAAGGAAATATTTGTAAAAAGTAAACTGTAAAAAGGCTAACTATAGTAGCGTTTAAGAGACTTCAGTAATCATTTGAAATAACTGACAACTGGATTTTCATTTCATGAAAAAGAAAATTGCAAATACACAAGATAATAAAACATAGACCACAGTATAGTGTTCATTTTTTATTTACTTTTGAATTTGACCAAAATAGAAAAAAACATCTCTCTACTATTAAAATGCTCTTTCTTTAGGATTTATTATATAAATGTTTGTTGGTCATTCTAAACACACGTTTATTCTAAAACTGAATTATGACAGTATTACATAAACAGACATGTGTTGCCATTTTAAAATACAGCATTCATCCCTCTGTAAGTCTCTGAAACAAAGATGCCTGTTTGTCAGAAAACCCACTAATCATACAGCAGCAGAATTTCACTAGCTCTACAGAGCAGACAAAAGTGAATCCAGGCATTTCTCAACACACCCAGCATTAAGTGGGAGCATGCAGGAAAAAAAAAACCCAGAAAAATCTGCAGTTGCAAATTTGTAAGTTATAATGCTCCAATGACTTTGGCATTATTACATGAAAATGAACTGAAATTTGCTACATAGACCAGGACCAAATAGGCACAAGGGAAGTGATAGAAGTTCATTCTGATTCTGGGCATGGTAGCTGGACAAAAAAAAAGAAAAATCTGACATGGCCGAGGATCATAGTTTTTTTAAAGAGCTACTTGAGTACTAACTCCTTTAATTCTTTTTCTAATATTAAGTTTCCCCCTTCATGATTTGTTTGTTTTGTCACCAATCCCTACCATGCCTAAATTTAATGTTTAACATTTTAAAATTGAAATATTTCTTGTTGTAAAGTTCTAAATTATATTCAGCCATTTTCTTGTTAGAAGAACTATCCTAAAATGGTCTGATAGCTACACATACGAATCTTCTCCTTTGTGCCATTCTGACTTGCAATATCCTATAATATTATTCAATAGGACATACTCCACTACATATACATTTTGTTTTTGTTAATTGATTTTTACCAAAATGAGCAGAAAAGCAGCCAGGTGTAAGAAGCTTTTTGTTTTAGTATTCCTTAAAGGGAAACAGTTCCTCCAGGGAAACAGGGCCAAGGCAATTCAGGTACAATGAATCCTTCTGTCTTAGACTGTGGTTTGATGAATCCCTTTATCATAGCTGCTGTTACCCAACTTGGTGAGAGATGCTGTTTTGAGATGAAAGCTCTTGAAAAGAAGTTTGTTTTCAACAATAGGATAAGAAGGGCAGCTTCAGGTGGTGGAATAAGAGTAGTTCTGTGATTCCAAGGTGCTGTTGGGCAAATCATCAATGAGAATGCTAGTCTTTCCTTTACCATCTTGGTCAAATAAGAGATTTGGGTCACATGATCCAGAATGCTTCTGCTGGGTCTGTTGTTTTATTACTCTAGTGGGTCAATATTTACCTATCAATCTTGGTTTTATAACTATTTTCAAAAATTAAAATCTTCTAAAATGCTAACTTGCAAATATATTATGTGAGGATTGCAGGAATGTCAATGGTACATTAAAATAAAAGAGAGTATCTGTTTTTAAACATTGTTAAATTTGGCACATCATTTTTGAAATCTATTGAGTAAATCAATAAAGTGTTTTTTTCCCTAAAATTTACAACTGCTGATAAGGGTAATCAAATGTCTTTCTATTTTTTTCCCCAAATGACAAATTAATCAGAAACAAATTATGTATCACCCACCAACCTGCCCGTTGATTTGCTCCTCGGGTCAGTGTAATAGGATTTTTTCCTGAAAAATAACAGAAATCAGTGGGGGAAAGTCACATGAAAACAGTGAAACCAGTGAGTGACAACATGCAATCATTTTGAGCATTTCAATATTCCAACTTCCACATGCTTAAGAGAGACATGAAATCAACCAGTATAATATATAAAATTTACACTGTTTTAATTTCAAAATCTAAGTCACTAAACACAAAACACTTTCATAAATCAATAAACCACTTTAAATATTTGATTTTTCATGCTATTTTTTGAAGGTCTCACTTCTGCTACATGATGCATATTAGCTAGAGTATCTGTTATACAAAGTCATCCATCCATCCCTCCATCTAAACACATATGTAATAAGTATTTCTGATTTTGTAAGGAATGTTAAAGTATAACCTCTAAAAATTTAGAGAATAAAGAGTGTTTCTTCCCTTAAAGAGCTTCCTTTACAACTGAGAAGACAAGTGATAGTTATCATAAAATGTGCCAACGCAGGAAAGCAGAATTCTATGGAAGTACCTAGGAAGGAATCTCCATAAGTTTCTGCAGAGGAGGAGAAAGGAGGCAGGGAAACCCTCCCAGAGGATTTGCTGTGTGTGTTGAATCTTTAAGCCTGAGTGGGAGTAGTCCTCTGAATGAGCCTTGAGACATGCATGGCCTTCTAGACTGCATATGAAGTGGTTATGAGACCAAGAACAAACATTGTTAAGATTCAGGAACTGTGACTAATTAGGTGATCACTGGAGTAGAAATTCTGAGTTGAGGATAGTGATAAAAGACATGGGGGCATGATGAACAAGGCACAGACAATGAGGAGTCTGACCGCTAATGCTCAGGTTTTGGATGTAAAGCAATGGGAAGATATGTGTTTTAAGTAGGTGTGGAGCATGTCTTATTTTAGAGAAACTACAAATTCTAATGACAGAGGTTAATTAATGTCTTCAAAGATTCTCACTGCGTCCTCATCTTGCAGATCGGGAACGTCATCCTGAGCCTCTGTATCCCCACTCACGAAACCCATTACAGAGGATCAGTGTGGTATCTAGAGAGCATGGCTGAGAGTCAGGATGATTTATATGTATTCCTGTGCCAACTGCTTAGAAAACTAGAAAACATCCTTAGCTACTACATTTCATTGCAATCACTGGTCCTCTGACTAGAAAACAGTTTTTAGGTTGCCCCTACATACTAACCACTAAATTCAAATTTGGGATTGTAAAGTTTGCTATGTGTATTCTAAACTCACATTTTAAATTACCTTCTCCCTTCATTTTTTCAAACATACATTTGTTTGTGTGCATGTATCATTCAATCCCATTGGCCTACAAACCCATCTTCACTCTGAACCTCCTCTACGTAGGCTGTGTTGCACTATTTATCCCATTGTTATACCACTGTTCACTGACTATCTTTCTGTAGGACATTGATCTTCTTGAAGGCAGTAGTTCTATTTCATTTGACTTTGTGTGCCTGATGTATACTTGTCACATTATTTGATAAACAGTAAGCACTAAGATGGCCGATGAGCGAGTGAGCCTTCATTTAATTTGGAGTTTCGATTATCTCCTTCAGTGCCTGAGAACACTACATTCAATAAACATGTGTTGATAAGATATTATTAGAAAACTATAAAAGTAGAAATTAGTTTAATTTTAACATCAAATATCTAGAAATGTGATTAAGAGGAGAAAAAGATTATAGTTATAAGTATTGGTCACGGACATAATAAGACATATTATACAATCAAAGAGCATTTGGATTAAGCACTGCTCTTTTTTTGCCATTTTGAAATAGTTTTTTAAACATTTAAAAAACTTTTGTAATGCTTTGGAACAAATAAAGGAACAAAGTCATACAAGATGAATATATATACCTTTAAGACCACTACATTATAAGACCAAATAAAGATTAGGATAAGAGGCACAAATTGTCCCATTAACTAACACCCTGATTACCAATCGAATCTAGGATGAACTATGTGAAAATCAGTGCTGGTGAGTCCTTTTACTTGAGGACTGGTTATGTTTATCTTGAGAGCATGTCAGTCATGGGTTGTACTGTTTGGCTACACAAAAAGCTGCGATTTCTTTATGTTGTTGCAATTTCTTGGCAAACTGCCTGTGATGCACATCCCATTCTATTTTAATGCTTATTCAATAATAAAAGTGTTTTCTTTCTCTTCTACATTTGTGGAGCAGTTTTTTGGATTGGGGGAGATTTTTTTTTTAATTACATACCCCCAGCAATATACAAGTGTACACTGAAGTTAATAATCACCTGCCATTCTTAGTTTTCTACAGAAATGAACCTGCAGAACCAAATCATTCCCCACCCCTAATCCTCCATCCTGTAATTTACTAACTGTGTGTTATTTGGGTAGAGCTTTCTTTATTTTTCTTTTGAAAAATGTCTGCTATTTTACACCTTGCATCAGGGCAGCATTTACCTATTTTACCTACCTACCCACTGTTACACAATCACTCAAAACTTTAAGTAAATAATTATGTCAATGCTGTTTCCAACCAGTTTTACATAGTCAAACAGTCACATGCAGAAATTAATGCAGGGCTAAGAGAGGAGGGAGGTCACATAGATGGGACCCTGGGTCCCTAGCTTCTTGTCAAGCACAATTACTCTATTTTTATTTATTCTATATATTAGGCTCCCTGTATGTTTTCATATCATTTTATTTTTGAATAAGGAATCCTTTGCATAAAAAGTGATCTAAATTTAATCCTAATCGCAATAAAAATATTTCTTTTTATCTAGAAAAAAGATGATTCTTAAGAAGTTGAAAATATTCTCCCAAATTTGCTGTATTTAAAATATTTGTGGGGGAAGCTGGAGGAAAGATGGAAGGTTGGCCCCATCTTGGAACTCAGCCTGAGAAGCACTTAGGATCACTGAATCATCCTAAAACATGTTTGACACTTTTAAGGTGAAAGAGAGGTAAGAATGAATAGAGAGCACCTTTGAATTAAAAGAAAAATAATGAAAGCAGGAGCTGGTATTTCTGGAATGTAGACAGGACAGGTTAAGTCCATCCTGACAGGAAAAACATGTGAAAATGTAGAGTATTTTAATTCTCTGAAATTCCCCTGGTGAGTTCTGAAACATCAAATCCAATATTTAGGCCATATTTACTTTGGAAGAATAATCAAGCAAAGAGATAGCTAGAAAATATAGGTCTATACAATTTTACACATACATTCAATCCAAATTTCAGATAAATTGCTCAAGATTCATGTTCATGCAAGTCAGCTGAAAACTTCTGCAGGCAATGCTAAAACTCTAATATTTTTTCAGAATAAATTTGCAGATTTTTTGTGGAATATAACACGTATATTTTAACATTGACTAAATATGTAGATTAGCCACATTTTTACGCATAAATCTTTAAAGAGAGATGCATTTTCCTGTTTAAGTTCTTTGCTATTTTTGTATATTTAAAGACAGCATATATGTTCTTAAATGTACTAACAGTTGACAGTTGGAAAGTGAATTGGCTACCATGAAACACTTTTCTATGTAGTTTATGCTTGATTAGCCTTCTCTTTTTATGAGCTGAGAACGACCCCAAATTTCAGGACTATCATAAATAACCGAGTAGTTGATTACTAAGGAGTTCGGTAATGCTGTGTCTCTCATTTAAGCTCGTCTGGAAAGATGTTCCAGAAGAAGTCTGTGTTCTGGCATTCCTCTAACTACTTTCCCAAGGACACCATCATATTAAACTTTTTAAAAATTCATTATCAGGTGGGAATTTGGGGAACGTGGCTCTGTATAACTGTCTCTTGAAATTCATAAAAATTATGTAATTGTTAAAATATTACAATCTCTGAGACAATATTTCTTTCTCATCTGCATCAGAATCATTTGGGATGTTTGTTACAAATGTATATAACCAAGCCTATCCTAGACTTAATATGCCAGAATATCTGGGTGTATGTTCCACAAATCTTTATTTTTACAAAGTTTCTTCAGTGATTTTGATGTGCTCTGAAGAATGAGAATGAGAACCATTTCTCTAAAAATTCCTACAGTGAAGAAACATTGTGTAACTCAGAATTCAAAAGCATATTGGTCACAGGATATTTTTCTACTGAGCCTGTGGAACCAGCATTATTTTGATACATCTTGGAAAATGTTGCATGTTTTCTAATATGTTATTATTAAAACATGATATAGCAATTGTAAACATTATTTAGAAAAACATAGTATAAAGACGAAATTTCAGATACAAGTTTCATGATTTTTATATTTCTTTCTTTGCATGTCTCAGAACTCTTCTTTCAATGCACCCTTACTAGGAAATGAAAAAAAATGAACATCATTTAAAAAATGAATATCATAAGACTTACTGATGTCAGTAATTTTACCAGAGTTAGCCTCTTTCATGTTACCAGGTATGAGAAATTTCTCCATATTTTGAATTGTGCTCCTACTGTTCATTCATATTAATTATTTAGAGGCCCTTTTTATTGGTATGTTGTTACTCTGAACCTTTTAAAACATTCTTAGGAGCTGATAAAGCATGCTGAGCTCCGAATGAATATTAATTGTTCATATCTTCAATGTGAGTTAACACTTTGCGCATAATAGGAAAACTATTGAATTTTAATTTGGTCAGTGATGGAGGAAAGGGAAACATTCTGCAACATAGGAAATCATGTCTATTTAATATTTGCTGGTCTATAGGAAGGACTGATAAGTCTTTGAACTGAGCAGGCATCTCATTATAATTTTCCTTTGATACTGAGGGCAGAGCTAAGAAACCATCTGGTTGAATTGCATCTGAGGGATGATTCTTGCTAACTGCTATCCAGAGAACACTGTACTTGTTTACTTGAGAATACTACATACTTATACCTCCTGCCTTCCACAAAAACAATGAGAGCTCTATCCACCCACAAGAAATAACAAATGAGGTTGATCTTGAGTATAATGTTATCAGTTAAAATATGGAAACAGCTTTTTCTCTTGCTCTAGAAAAGTCCACCTAGAAAGGATATGAAGTACCTAGGGAGGCAGAGGACTTGCCACATTAGGCAAGAAAATTATAAGGGGAAAAAATGTCCCAGATTACCTAACTTTTGGAAGAAAAAGCATTTCCCTTGTTGAAAGAATTGCATTTATTGCTGTAAGGTTTTGCAAAAAGACTGATCTTAATATATATTGAGAGAAAATGAAATAAAATTTCCAAGTACCTGAAGGGCATCCTGATATTCAGCCTCTCTGCATACTTGCACAGCGTGTCCCATGGAATGTGAATTTTAATAAACATGATATCAGTGTTTGCAACAGCTGGCTGAAAAGGAGAGCAGGGCAGGCACCATTATTTATAATTAGAGTTGAGAATATCATGGGGAAATTTGATTTGAGAGGAAGAGAACACTGTCCTCTTGTCTACGCATGGGCCATTGTCATTAACTTAAAAGTAATTTATACAAATAAAAATTCTATTTCCACCCCCCTTAGCTTTTGTCCATGTGTCCATTATACTTGTTCCTATAATCCCCTCCCTTTTTCCCTGAAATTCCCTCCCTTCTCCCCTCTGGATACTGTCATTTACCCTCTGGAAATGGGAGGGAGGTGGGGAGCACTGCGGGGGTAGACTGGGACGGGAGTAAATGACAGAAAACTGTACTTGAATAACAATTTAAAATAAATAAATAAAATAAAAAAAAAGAAGCATAAATAGTAGATACAAAATAGAGAGGAGGAGCTTAAGAACAGTATGGGAAATGGAGAAGCCAAAGAACAACAACAACAAAAAAAACAAATAAAAATTCTTAATCTGTAAAAATCTTTAACAAAAATTTAATAATGCCATCATATACAAGAAGTAATCACCAATATGACTTAGTGCATTTTCTTATATTGATCATCATCAAGATCCAGAATCCCCAATGAGAAAAATTATGATCCAGTTAGAAATCTAAAGTTATTTTTGCTGGGTAATTTATCAAGTTCCTCCCATTCTTGCTCAGAAGAGAGGGACAGTTGCCACCAGTCATTCACTGTTTCATTCACTTATTCTTTTAGCATATTTAATTGAGTAATTACTACTTGCTAGGTACTATGGAGATCCTGGGAGGAAAATGGAACATAACATATACAAATCCATTACCTTACAAAGCTGTCAAATTTGCCCACTTATCTTAACCTTTTAGTCCAATCTTTCCCATATAAAGAGATCATAAGAATTTCAGTGTCTTTGATCTAGACAGCATTTTTAAAGCAGAGTCATATGTACACCAGAATTATCTAAGAAGCTTTTAATAAAATTGCATACCTTATTCTAATTATTAACAATTCTTATAATTGGATCCCATCATTCTGAGCATTTTGCTCAGATCACTAATAGAGGACCAGATGCCTCTTTGAGCAAATCATCAAGATTCTAACATGTGGTCCAACAGTCTAACACAGTCTACTAAATAATCAACTACTTCTTTACATTCATGTTCTACTTTAAAAAAAAACATGTCTAGATAGTCATTTTTGGAAGCTCCTACAGTATCTGAGGCCCACAGAGCTAAGAAGTTTGTGGCCACAGGGCTTCTCCTTCCTCTTATTAGAGGAGCTGAACATGTATAATGGGAGAAATGCATCTGCTCCCATTTAGACACACTTACCAGGTTAGACACAGCGGGACTCCATTTAGTTAACATTGTTCATTTAAATTTCAACTAGATGGAACTTCTCAAGAAACATACCAGTCTTAAAAACCCAAAAGTATGGAAGAAATTTATCAGCTTAATTAAAAATTACACATCTTTTAAAATTAAACTGTTAAATTTTATATCCCTCTACTCATAAAGCCCTATATTTTAGATATGGCTAATTTCACAAGTTTGCCAGAACAATATTTTAAATTTGTATCAGCAACATATGAAAGTAGGATTATTGGAGAACCATGAGCTATCCACTGGGCTAATACTCAGATGTAGAAGACAGCCTCACCACTGATGCCATAGGGCAGGCACTTCCACAGACCAACCTTTGCCAGAGCTTATTTCACAGAGTAGTATAAAAAAAAGTGCTGGGGAGGGGTGTGTATTCCATGGTCAAGTTAGTTTTGGGTTTCCCACTAGAAAACTTCTCAGACATTTCAATATGCATGTGCTTGCTAAACCATGCAAAAGGTGAAAAAAGCAAGTTGAATGTCCACTGTTTTGGACAAGGGATTGTTTTTTTCTCTTCCCGTAGCTTATTGGGGTACCAGTATTTTACAAACCACCATGGTAAAAATAGCAAAAGATGTTTTCACCTCAGTGCAATTTCCAAAGACCTTCCCTACACTGAATGTTTATTTTAAATGAAGCTAAAGAATGATGAAAACAAAAATTGGCAAATGTTAAATGGATGAATGAATGTCAACTTATTTTGAGTCCATTCTATGTAACTTGCAACCTAAGCAAGAAATAGTGGAAAGAAATTAAGCCAGAATTATTTTGGAAGAGGTACTGTGCGAGGAATCAAATTAGCATCATGAACAAATAGGTGGCTTAGGACTGATTAACTCATTTCTATCGACCTCTAGAATATGAAACCATTAATACACTTACATAAAAGGGATGTTTTGGGGGGATGTTTCTGCATTACTCTATCATAAATGAGTAAAACATCAAGCTAAGTGCACATAGAGCTAGAGCATGTTTAATTTTGTATGTCTTTAAACACATGCAGATCTTTTCAGGCAACTTAAATTGTCTTCTTTTACAGTTTCCTTAAATTAATTTCCCTTTTAAAAATAACTTTACTGTAAAAAATGAGTTGTATTTTCTTGTAACTACTGAGCAGAGGGTTGGTGAAGGGATTATTTGTCAGGGGGAAAAATTACTTTCTTTTGCCATCAAAATTCCTACTTTCGCACTATCCTGTTTAACTCTGGTGAAGGCAGGCTTCTCTGAGGGAACAAAACACCCACTGCCTTCACACTTCACATTATTATTTAATTGTTCCATCCAAAATTCCCAAGAGGCAGAACATTCACTCCAGAGGAGATGAAATTTAAAAATTGTTTTACAAAGTCACTCTGCAAGTTGGTGTCAGAGAACTGAAAGAAAATAGAATGTGGAGCTCATGGTATTGAGTCCAAG
This sequence comes from Carollia perspicillata, assembly GCA_004027735.1. Classification (NCBI taxonomy): domain Eukaryota; kingdom Metazoa; phylum Chordata; class Mammalia; order Chiroptera; family Phyllostomidae; genus Carollia; species Carollia perspicillata. Next base: position 13,320 of record PVKM010021411.1, read on the forward strand.
ATAATGAGAAATTGCTAATATGATCTGGAAATTAAATTGGACAACAAAATACCCTCCCTGACAGGGACAGGTCATCTACCTATTCATTCATGTGGCCCTCAAATATGCATCATTCCCTATTGATGTGACCATCTCAAATCTGTTGACATCACCATGCAGTTGAATGAGGATTTGAGACCTACTCTGTGCCAGGCTCAGTGCTTAGCTTTGGTAAATGTAAATAAATCTAAGAAAATGAGGACTTTTTATTAAGAAATACTCTCCTTTTTCAGCTAAAATCCAATAGTGCAGATATTTTCGCAATTCCATTGTCTCTTTTCTGCCTGTCACAAGCCCTAAATATTTTCAATGTATATTTTCAACTTGATTAAAATTAAGTTACCATCAAAGGCCACAAATATTTATGATAATGTAAAATGCTGAATTAGGTAGTTCAAATAGATGTAAGTATTTACATACCAGTTAGTCATCAGTTAACATAAGATTTAAACTGAAAACATACTTAGATTCTATCTTGTCATCATAGAGGTAAGTTCCTTTCTGTTTGCTTAGAAGGGTAGTACATTTCTTCATGATGCTGATATTTTTTAATAGCATGGCTGGAAGAATTCTAAAACTTTCTCCAAGATCCTCATTCTCTGCTGCTGTCCTGGTCCTGGACCACCCTGGGGACATGTGAATATGCTGAAACATTCACTCCCATGATTAGGTATGTTATATATTATATTTGCTGTTAAGAAAAAGAGATTATCCTTCAAGGCAGATGAGCCCCTAAAAGGAAATGGGCTCCTTCTGACAAGACAGACTGAAAAAAGCAGAGGACACAAGGAAGATTCTCCATTGTTGGTTTTGAAAATGGAGGAGTTATGCCATGTGGAAAGGAAAGAGAATGGCCTGTAGGAGCTGAGAACAGTGCCTGGCTGACAGCCAGCAAAGAAATGGGAACCTTAGTCCTACAACCCCAAGGAATAAAATCCTGACACAACCACATAAGCTGAGGGGGTCTGGAGTTCCAGGTGTGAAGAGAGTCTGGCCAACACACTGATTTAAGTCTTGTGAGAAACTCAGCAAAGAGCCCAACCATGTCATGCCCTAAGCTTTGACCTATGGAACTGTGTGTTAATAAATGGGTCTTGTTTTAAGCTGCTGAATGTGTGGTAATTTGTTAAGCAGCAATAGAAACTCAATCCCAAAACAGTGTTAAAAATCTTATTTAAAACATTAAGGCAATCATTTTTATGATATAATGTTAACATACTTTTTGTAGAAACATGTTTTGGTTCAGTGAGACTGCATTTGTCATAGCAGGTTGATTTTATACACTAACATTGGGGTAATTAATCCAGTACTAATTAACTCAGCTATTAAAAACTCAATGTCATTACTTTTGGAATTAAAAACATAAGATAAAACTTTTGTAAAATAGCTTTTCCAAATGAAAGAAATAGCTGTAGAAAATTAACTTTAAAATATAATTCAGAAACCTTTATTTTCCTTGTATTATACTTGATATTCTACCTATTACTCTCTTTTCCTTTTCACCTTGACCCAAAAGCCTTTAAGTATTTTTTAATCTCATCTGTCTCCTGTTTCCTCAATCTTTCTCCCTTCCCTTCTCTCCCTGTTTCCCTCCGTCCACCTTTCTTTCCTGGAGAGAGAGACAGAAAGGGAGGGAGACAGGGAAGGAGGGAAAGTGGAAGGGAGGGAAAGTGGGAGGTAGGCAGGAAGGGAGAGATGGAGGCAGGAAGGGAGGGAGGCAGACAGGAAGGAAATTAAACAAAATTTGGCAAGATCTCTTTTCCCTCAGTGGCTATTGCTCTTCATCCTCCCATTTACAGATAAGCAAGGTGATAGTATTTGTAGATGCCTCTATTTTTTCACTATTTGTTCACTTTTCTACTCATGACAATCTAGCTTGCAAGTCCTTCTCCTCAGAGAAATGATTCCATTGCTATCAAAGATCTCCATGTTGCCCAATGGAATAGGCCTCTTTCTTGTTTTACTAGACTTTTCAGTAGTAATTTACCCAGACAACCACTTTTCCCTGTGACTCCTCATCTTTTCCTTTTTCTGCCTACTTCCAGCTCCTTCAAGTGACTTTTCTCCTCTTCTATGTTTTACAGGCTCATTCTAGGGCTCATTTTTCCCCTTACCCCTATAGCAACTTTTGTCCTAATAAATTAATAAATGACTTCTATTACTATCCATATATATTTTCAGTTCAGATTCCTCACTTGAACTCTAGGGAGAAATTTCAAACATTTCTACTTGTATTTCTCAAAGTTACCTCAATTACTAGTTCATGGTTCTCATTTTCATAATCCCATCCCACTTTCTCCCTAAATTAGCTCTTTCCTAGTCAACAGTAGTTTTATATTGGCTATTTCTTCTGCAGAGGGCATTCGGCCCCATTGCCTTCCCCGATGGACTCCTCCCCATTCAGATCACCTTCTTTCAGATCACACATGCTAACATAACTACCTAGTCACATTCCCCATATAACATTCTCTTTGAATTATTGAGTAATGTCTTTCACTATGTCATTTTCCTTATCTATTTACGTTTTTTCTCCTTCCATGAGAACATGGCACATTCTTATCATAGTTCCTATTCATCCCCAGAATACCGCACACATGGGTGCATCACTCATGCTTATTGAATGAATAAAGAGATGACTCAAGTCAGAAATCCAAGATATCCTTAAGATTTTCTTTTCTTTCCTACCATATCCAAACCACCACCAAGTATCTATAGTTTATCTTCAATCATAAAATGTGAATGTGAATTGATAGAACTGTATTTGTTGAACCCAGAATCCAGGGACAGTGTTATACACATGGACACTTGCTTGCTGAGAGCCAGTCTAGACCAAAACCAGTAAAAACCCACAAACAAAACAAACATGCATCTTTCAGCAGAGACTAGAGAGTAAGAGTTCTGGAATGAACAAAGTTCTTTTTAAAACCAGAACAAGACCCTTTGGGATGAATAACATCCAGGATTATTTTGAGGGGGCGGGGCGTGGAATTTGGAGGAACAAGGGAAAGGAGGACTTAAAAGAGAATCTGGACATTTTGCCAAGAAAAGTAGATAATGACTATGAGCTGATTAATCGGTTTTCATGACTGACTTCTACACAGACTGCAAGGTAAGCGAAGGCAGGTATATGGTCTACTTTACTTACTGGGTCCCCAACAGCTTGCACACTACCAGTCCCAACTGCAGAAATAACAAATAATTGGAGACACATGAGCAAAACAACTACCAGTATATTAATAGAATGTCTTTATAAGCTGCTCTGGAAACAGATGAGGAAGTAATTGATTCTATTGGTATAGGGATGAAATCACAAGGAAATAAGTGAAGAAAAGCCTATCAAAAGCCTTGGTTCATAAATTTTCCAATAAATATTTCTTGATTAAATTAGTTACCAGTGATATGGATATTCTGGGTTAAAAATCCTGGAAGAGGCATAAAAAAGGAATGACAGATAAAGGAGTCAATAGAATTTGAGATAAGAAATCCATTTGACCACTTCTGTAAATTTAGGTTATGTGTGAATAAATCCTTAACTTGAGCAGTTTCAAGGCATTACCTGATTGTTATTTTATGCAGAATAAAAGTATTTTAATAACTAAAATTGGGTTTGTTTTTCTAGGGCCACATTTCCTAATGTGTATTCCTCAGAAAACTAGTAACAGGAAGTGTTCTGTGGGTAAAGAAAGGATGGAGTTCTAATGTTATTTAAGTATTGGTGGATCCTATATTCATTGATAAGATTATTAGAAAATTATCTAAATATTTAAACAAATAAATCATCAAAGCTTTTTTTTGCCTCATCTGTACCATTTTTATAAAAACTACAGTAACTATCATTGGTTATAATTTAGAGGTTCCTCTAACACTTAATTTAGTTTTTTTTTCTCCCAGTGGACTGACATTACCTGACTTCAAGGGTTACTCTAAAGCTACAGTAGAGGTATTGGTGAATAAATAGACAAGTAGATCAATGGAACAGAATAGCGAGCCCTGGAATAGAACTGCATAATATCAACCTGACTTATTAAAGTCAACTGATCTTTAACAAAGGAAGGAAGGTAATACAATGGAGTGAAAACAGTTTTTTAAACAAATGGCTGTAGAACAGCTGGAAATCTGCAAGGAAAAAGAAAATGAATCTAGCCATAGACTTTACACTTTTCACAAAAATTAAGTAAAAATAGATCATAGAATTAACTGTAAAGTGAAAAACTGTAAAACTCCTAGGGAAAAAAAAAGGAAAAAACTTGGATGACCTTGGGCATCATAATGTCTTTTAAGATACAACACCAAGTGCACTGTTCATTGAAGAAATAATTATAACACTGGACTTCATTAAAACTAAACCTTCTGCTCTGAAAAATACAAAGTTGAGAAAGAGAACATAAGCCACAGAGGTGGGAGAAATATTTGTATAAGACACATCTGATAAAAGATTGTTACCCCAAATATATGAAGAACTCTTAAAACTCAACAATAAAAAACCCTAAACAATCCAATTAATAAGTGGGCCAAAGGTCTGAACAGACACCTTACCAAAGAAGATACACAGATGACTAATAGGCATATGAATATTTGATCCACATCATTTGCCATCAGGAAAACAAAAACAAAATAAAATAAAACAAAACAAAACACAACTACACAACTGTCACAAAGGCCACCATCCAGAATACTGACAACAGCAAGTGCTGCCAAGGATGTGAAGCAACAGGAACTCTCGTTCATTGCTGGTGGAAATTTGAAAGGGTACAGCCATCTTGGAAGGCAGTTTGGATGTTTTTTACAAAACTGAACATATTTTTACCACATGATCTGGCAATGCAATCCTTGGTATTTACCCATAGAATGTACAATAGATGCTTTATTCATAATTGCCAAAACACATAAGCAACCAAGGTGTCCTCCAGTACATGATGGATAAGTAAACTGTGGTATACTCACACAATGGAATATTATTCCATGTTAAAAAGAAAGGAGCTACAAATCTTAAATGGATAATTCTCTGAGAGAAATGCCAATCTGCAAACTATACACACTGTGATTCCATTCGATGACACTCTGATAAAGGCAAAACTATGCAGAAAGCAAAAGACTCAAGGCTGGGGATGTTGGAGAGATGCCCAGGGGAACACAGACAATTTTTAGAGAAGTAAAGTGCTCTATATGATCCTGCAATGTGGATCCATTTTTCACACATGTCCAAACCCAGAGCACATACAACATTAAAAGGGAACATTAATGTAAACCATGGACTCCGAGTGATAATGACACATCAACGTAGGTTTACCAAAGGTGACACATGTACTGCCTTGGTAGGAGTTATTGATAGTGGGGGAAGCTATGCATGTGAAGGGGCCAGGGCATGTATGAACCCCTGTACCTTCATCTCAGCTGTGCTGTGATCCTAAAACTGTTCTAAAAACAGTTTTTAAAAAAGCATAAAAGAAAAAAGATTAGGAAGACACTCACTCATATTTCCAATATTAAAACCCAGATATTGACAGTTTGGCAAGCTTTCTTCTGTCAACATCATGTTTTTCTTTTCATAGGGTTTTGTATTTTGCATTGGTATAATTATTTCTCCTTCAATTTAAAACATATTAAAGGTAGTTATGCACTTTGAAAAACATTTGAATTTATAGAAATGTAGAGAGTACAAAAAGAATACATATTTAAGTAGGACTGTGCATAGTGTATATTCCTTTTACATTTGGGAGAAAATAGCTATACATTTTATAAAGCCATGTGCTACATAATTTCCATATTAAAACATAAAAGATTGTCTCCCTTCCAGTATATTATATCACATAGTTAATGTTATTAAATCACCTACCTCCTTTTCCAACATCAAGCCTTCTGCCCTCAGGTTTTTTTCAAATGTGTTTCTTTTGTCATATTGTATATTTGACTTTCTATAAACCAGAATGTAGTCAATCCTCTTTTTGCCATCTTTAAATAGAAGTCCACTGGATGCTATGTAATTCATGTCATTCTGCAAATAAAACAAAGATTGTTAATAGTGTGGGTTAGACAAGCACACAGCTTGGGTTTCAGTCACTTCTTTGGATAATGGCAATCCAGTATCAGAAATGTGCTTTTATGTTCTACAATGGGGAAAGATGACTTAAAAAATTGTCAGTCTACTGGAGGAGACAAGCTAGGAAGTAATGGAACAAGACTGGAAATTAGGAAATCTAATACCAGAACATGGGTTCGCTGATGCTGGCATCCGAATGCACATGTTATTCAATATAGCTTTGTAAAACATAAGTTCAGCTAACTTATGTTGAGTCTTTACTCAACATCAGTCCCCGACATAAGGGGTTTATGTTTAAACGTATTTAATACACACACGATATTTTGGCCAGAAAATGTTTTCCTAAATCTATGTTCAATGGCACGAAACCAAACAATAATTCCTGAGCTGCTTGCTCCAAGAAATACTTGCTCCCAGGACATTAGACAGTGATCCAATTAAAATAGTACACTTATCGCCACTGTTTGAAGGCCCCAACCTTGCTACGCTCACTCAAGTCTGCTCTTTTGCACACACTGCCTAATTTCTACTGAAATTCTGCCTTGTGAGGCTTAACTTAAAATCTCTCAGCCCAGGTCCTGGAACTGTCTGAGAACTCTTTCCTGACTTCACCTTTTAAAAAACACTATCAAGACTATCCATGCCATATCCTTATTGGCTCTAACTTTAATAAAATCAGAATTGCCGATCACCAGCAATGATAGTCTTCTGGGAGAAGGGGTTTTACCAGTATCTTGCCCGAGATCGCCGAAGAGCCAGGACTCAAGTCCTATTTGGACTCTAGGTCCATGTTCTTGGCTGTTGTAGATATTGGCCTTCTTGCTTCATATTTTCCATCAAACCACTTGAACATCTGCACCAACTCTCTATTCCATTTTTCCCATAAAGGTATTCTTTAGATTCAGAAAATTTCCTGACATTTGGAAATCTACATGACAGTTTTTACTTAAGGAACAGAACTTCACCAGCTCCTACGAAAGCCCGGTCTCATAATCGTGATGCTCTATGCACCTCCCTCTGCCAAGGTAATCATAATCCTATTGTGTATGGCACCACTTTCCTACCTTCTTGGTTAAACACTATATTTAGTTCTGTCTGCTATCAAACTTTATGTAAATGCAATTATAAAATGACTAACATTTTGCATCTGGCTGTTTTCACATAATATTATGAGCATGAAATCCACTATTAAATTTTATATATTTGTAGGTCATTTTTTTTGTTGTTTTATCATATGAGTACAACAAAACTTATTTATGCTTTCCACTAATTGTATTAGATATTTGGGCTATGTCCAGTATTGGCTATTACAAATAAAGCTGTAATAATCATATATGTGTGTACCTTACAATATACATGTGCACCCATTTGTATCAAGTCTGTCACCTAGGAGAAAAATTGCTGATTCACAGGAAATGCTTACTTTCAACTTTAGTAGGTAATGACAAACATTCTAAATCAATTTAAATCTCTACCAGTAGTACTTAAGTTTCCCCTGCTCCATAACTTTTTCAGTCTTCTTTAAAATTGTTTTTAGCCATTTCAGTGATGTAGTACTTAGTCATAATTTATTGGTGTTTAATTTGCACTTCCATGATGCCAGATGCCTTTTCATATTAATTGCCTATAAACATTCTAGGTAAGTCCTTTGACATTCATATGTATTCATTTTCAGATGTCTGTGACTGAACTCTACACAATTATATGGTGTTCTGAAATATACAGAAATTCTTAATTTTAATGCAGTCAGATTTGTTTTCCCCCCCTATAGTTTGTATTTTTGTTTTCATTTAAAACAAATTTCCCTATCGTTAGGGCATTAAAATTTTTCCTCCATTATATCCTAGAAGATTTACTGTTTGTCCTTTCCCATTTAGATCCAAAGTTTACTGGAACAGATTTTGTTGCATAAGATGTGTGACTGGGGTCACATTTTATTAATTATTTCCTCATGCTTACCCAACTTCTTCCACACTCTGTAGCAAAAGATCTATTTACCCATTAGTGCTATCTTCCTTTGACCTAAATTTGATTTCTATATATGCTAAAATTGAAAATTACAAAAATGTTTCCTATGAAAATAGATTTGTGGAATGTTTATATAGTTCATTCACTAACTCTTTGGTTATTGTGATTCTGTTGGCTATTAACATAAAACTATAATAAACATTCATCTGTATATTTTGCAGTACACACATGTGCATGCATTTCTATCAGGTATGTACCTAAGAGAAAAAAATTAATGATTCACAGAAAATGCTTATTTTCATCTTTAGTAATAAGTTGATCTTGACTTATAGAGTAGAACTTGCTGTGTACAGGCCCTAAGCCAATTTCTGGTGTCTTATTTCATGGAACATGGCTCTGTGCAGATGGAAACTTCTTGATTACTGATTCCTGGTCCATGCTTTAAGTAAATGACTTATTTTGTCACAGTATAGGGCATGAGAAACTGCACTCTTCCCAAAACATGTATGTCTCAGGTGCTGCCAGTATGTGTTCCCACACCCAATACTTCTTTTACTGAAATTGTGGTATTCAGAATGCAACTAATTATTGCCATGCCAGTTTACTAGATATCTCTACTTCTGCTGGCATTTAGAGAGAGAGAAGCACAGGTGAGGCAGGGAGAAGAAGCAGGGCATGACTCTGGCTGCTCGGGAGACTTGCTCCTACTGAGCAGCAGAGTGGATGCTTAGTTTTCTTGACTCTGAGGCCCCGCAGCCCAATAATGAAGATAAACAACCGTCCAGATATTATGCCTCTCCTTTGTAATTTTGGAGGTGATCACACTGGCTTCAGCTAATAAAGCCAGGTATCTGTGTTCCAGACTTGTGTTTTATTAATCTCATCCTACCAAATCTTCAAATAAAAAATTATTTTTTCTTAGTTTCCAGTGGTAGTGTTTGTTTTTGTGTTTCTATATCTCTATTTGACAATCTTTAAGGGAAAGTTAGGAGATGGTGGCTTAGACACTGTTAGTCCGATGCCACGTTTTACCCAGAAATTCTAGCTTTACTCTCCTTAATTAGAGAAAAATCCAAACAGTTGTGGCATGTACCTATAATTTTTTTCAGAGTTCGAACCCTTCCTCAAAATGGCCTTTGCTGTTATAGAAGGAAGAAAAGGGTTTTAAGTGTTTTCATTTCAGACAAGTGAGAAAGTTTTTTGAAGAAAATCACATACACACAACAA
>PVKM010021412.1:0-22495 GCA_004027735.1 Carollia perspicillata
GTAAAAGAGGCCAAACGCAGAGCATAGTGTGAGCCCAGAGCAGGAGCAAAGGAACGGGGGCGGTGTACCATGCTTATAGCCTCAAAAGAACTAGAGGAAAGCGACATTATAAAGCATTCCTCATAAGCATCGGTTATAAGTCAGGGTTCTCCAGAGAAACAGAATTGACACAGAGAGAGAGAGAGAGAGAGTTAAGGAATTGGCTCATGTTGTGGAGTTTCAGGTGCAAAGACTTTCCCTTGCAGAATTTCCCCTTGCTTGGGGAAGGCCAAAGTTTTGGCCTGCTAAGGCCCACAACTGATTAGATGAGACACATTCACATTATGGAGGATAATTTTACTTAATACCCACTAATTTAAACATTAATCTCATTGAAAACATCCATTCACAGAAACATCCAGAATAATGTTCTATCGAATATCTGGGCACCATGGCCATGACAAGCTGACACATAATATTAACCATCATAGCCCCCATCCCCAACCTCTGTACACTCACACTTTTGCAAAAGAGAGAAGTTGAGAGGTATAGGGGTAACAGTGCCGTTGCCATTTATTTGCCCCCTGACTGACCCCTAAGCTGGTGGTTTAACAATATACTTCTTTTCTAAGTGAATAAATGAGTGTTGTACTTCTCCCACGAAGAACTGTGAAACTTAACTCTCCTCCTTCTCTCCACCATGTGACTTTTTTATCTTTAAAATGTCCTGTCCTGGGGCCATGGCACTGAATGTCAGGCAAAGGTTAAAGAATGCCACCATAAAAAACGTACACCAGTAAATGAAAGTTTGCCTCTTATTGCCTCCTCTAGGAAAAACACAGAACCCCATTCTATGGTTTTGGCTGGTAGGAAAGTCCATGCCTCTGAACTATTTGCTGTTGTGAGGAGTGCCAGTCAAGGTGGCATTGAGATTATAGAAACCAGTACACTAGGAAGTCCTCTCCCAAGAGCCCAGGACTGAGGCCCAAGACAGAATAACATCAACATTACTGATGGCTCAAGTTTACATCATTCTGCCCTGACGTGTGTGGCTCAGTGGGTTGGGCATCGATCTGCAAACCACAAGTTCACTGGTTCGATTCCCCATTCCCCCATGGGGGTACATACCTGGGTTGTGGGCCGTGTTCCCAGTTGGGGGTGTGTGAGAGGCAACCAATCCATGTTTCTCTCACACATTGGTGTTTCTCTCCCTCTCCTCCCTCCCTCTCTCCCTCTCTAAAAGTAAATAAATAAAATCCTTAAAATTTTTTTTGCATCTTTCTTTGAAACTGGTGAAGTGCTTCAGCAGCTTGTTTATGATTAAAATGTTAAGATCTTTAGTCAAAGTTCTAGGGTTCTCTAGTTTGACTCATATTATCAATAGCTTTTAAAAAGCACAGTGCACACCACAGGCCCCGGCACCCCCAAATTATTATATCACTAACATTCAGTTTGGAAAAATAGCTTTTTGTTAAAAGCATTAGCAGCCCATTTCTGGGGCTTCTCCCTAGCACAATGTGTCCCCCTGTTTCAGAACGACAAAACACAAAGGAAATAAACCCAAAGAGTGGGTTTGAGGAGCATATCAGTCCCTCAAAATCTATGTAAACAATCTTTGCTTTCAACAAACCAAAATTCTTATTGTCCCTTTTCTTCTAAGAAGCTAAAAAACTAGAAATGACTTTTGATCTTTCCAAAAGTGTATGTACGCTGATACCACATTTACTGTAAAGAAGAGAGGCCCATCACTGCGTGGTACGTTCAGGTCATTCCAAAGCCAAGACCGAATTCCACAAACATTTACTGAGCTCCTTCTATGTATAAATTGTCAGATTCGGGTTTTGATCTTTAAACACATATTTTTTTCACTACTAAAATTTTGTCAAAAGCTGTGTTTTAGTTGACAAGTGGAATGAAGACAAAAACCTGGTATTTTTAAAACTAGAAAAATATTGGCTCTTTCAGCATGATTTATGCTACTGAGAATCAAGAGAAAAAGGGTGGATATATTTCTGTCTTGAAGAGTTTCCTGGTTTTACTGATTTCCTTTCTTTCTTTTTAGCAGCTAAAGGCATACCAACAAAAGACTCCCAAGAAATACCAGCCATACATACAATTTTTGTACCTCTGTCCTTTATAAGAGTGCAAAGCAGTGTGAAACAAGAGTGCATAATATGAAAGCAAATAGTGCCTACCACAATGCATGGCCTGAAACAGAAAATAACTCACAATGACTTGGATTATAGCATTGCCTTGCAACATGCCTCCTTCTATGGTTTCCTCTGACTCATGGTTTGAGCTAGAAAATTTAGTTTATTACAAAGCAAAAAAAAAAAAGAAAAGAAAAAAATGATTGAAGGAAATGTTTTTTAGCAACCAAGTAAAAGCTTTGTACCAGTCACCAGCTATATTGTACCTCCCTAAATTCTCTCAACACTATGAGGTAAGAAGTTATGATGTCCACTTTACAGCTGGGAATCTGAGGCTCTGATAAATTCACTGACTCGTAAAGAATCTTTCGAGGGACACCATCGGGATTCAAATCCAAGTCTCTTCATTTCTTGTACCTTTTCATTTCACTACTTTGTTCTGCAGTTATTCCATGACTGCCCTCGTCATGCAAATTTAAAATGATTTGTCTACAAACAGGCTATCAGTCCATTTCTGCTTTTCAAATTGGGCGTTAATATTTGTTGGACATTTAACAGTCGAAAAAGTTTCACAAAAGTAATATAGGATTGGTATACATGAAGGCTTTGTTTCCAATGAGAAAAATATAATTAAATTCTTTTACTGTCATATGAATCAGTTGCTAGCCACATTCTTGTTTTGAAATATTTCATTCATAATTTCAGGAATATGAAACTATTGAGTAATGGAGCAAGAGTAAAGATAATAGAAAGTAGCGAGGAAGAGGGTTTCTCGTCTGGAAATAGCAGTACTCCTTACTTAATTCAGAGACTACAAGTTAATAGCTTATGCTTATGCTGTTAAATATCATAAGACTTTTGCATAATTTATTCTTTGAAATGGAGCCAAGACAACCTCAGGGCCTTTATTCACGACTGTGCTCAAATGTCACCTTATCAGAGAACCTTTCCTTGACCCTCTCATATAAAATGTCACCCCCCTCCTTGACTTGCTTGTTCCTTTGTGTACCTTTCCCTGCTGTGTTCTTTTCCACTGTACTAACTTCCACAGGACGCGTTACATTTTCATGTGTTTATTGTTGAGCTCTCCTCGATGAAAAGAGATACCATGGAGCAAAGCTTTGTCTGTTTGGTGCACTGTATTCTCAGATCCTTGAACAGAGCACATAGTAAGTACTCAATAAATATTTGTTGAATGAATAAATATAAGCAGAGTTTTGTTTTTATGTATCCTTAGTTAATTTATTTTCTATATCTAACTCTCAAAGCATTTACCTTTTTAAGAACTTGGTTTGGGAAACCTGGAAAATCCTTGAGTCCCTTACCCACAAGTATGAAATTAAAATGAAATCCTCCAAAAATTCATCAACTGTATTTCAGAGACAATTTATGAATGTAAAAATCAGTATTTAAAGGTCTAAGAAAAAAATCACAATGCCCCATTAAAAACCTAATTGTAATGACCATTTTAAAAAATAGAAGAGATCTAATTTTTCAAAGAAACATGCAAGTACTCTATATGTTATTCAAAGGATGAATGATTTGATACTGAAAGCAAGTCAATATTTGTTTCCAGTAGATGGCACTGCGAATCAAGTATTTATAAGGCTAACTATTCTTTGATCACAATAATAGTTATTTATTCTGCAGTGACATTATCCATAGAGACGTATACAGTGGAAACAGAAAAGGTTGGGGATTTTTGAAGCTATAACATAGCTGGATTGTACAGCATCCCAGCACCGATATTTCTTCTTTACATATCAACAGTTGGGTATTTATGAAGGGAGCAAGTGTGTATAGCAAAAGTTGTTTGCTTGCTTATACATGAAACCCACTTTTGCTTGTGGAGTTTGGGTTGCCAGTTTTAATTTGTTTAGTCCATTTTATACCATAAGTCCAATGGGACTCTCTATGCCGATGCACAGTGCCAAATCCATTCACTAAGGCCAGTTAATGCACAGAGGCAAAACTGTTCCGGCGTCATGGACCACACCCCTGACCTGTGCTGGTGTGTGTGTGTGTGTGTGTGTGTGTGTGTGTGTGTGTGTGTGTGTTGGTCAATAAACACCCTTGGTCATAAGAATGTAAATGATTCCAGACAACTTCAGCTCATGACAAAAAACAAAACCAAAAACGAGAAAACCCATGCCACATGCATAGCGACAGTGGATCTGGATCCAGCTTTGTGAAAATGAATATATGTTTAAAACATATTTTAAAATCATTTCAAAGAGACATTGCATATCCTATAGACTAGAGTATATTTAAACGCTTTTATGCATGTCAAAACACCTAGAAGAGTGTCTAGCACAAAAAAAGGTACTAAATAAATCCTCCCTCCCCTTTCTTGTCTCGATTTGAGTGGTGGAATAAGGGCTGGATTATGGAAAGCCAGGCCCTGCTCTGCAACTATGCGTGAAACCTCTGTCATTTCACTTCCTGGACTCTAGCTTCCTTGCCTCCCAAAAGGGCTAGAAGGGAGACTGCAAGATCTAAAATATTTTACCTAATATAAAATAAGATTCTCAAGTAACATAAGTGATACTAGGCACCCTCAGGCTGGTAGAGAAAGAAGCCATCAGTCAAAACTGGCACTTCCACAAGTAACCCATATCTGCTCTTTAAAGAAATGTCATGGAGTCCAGACTTTTTACACTTCTTTACATGCCCTGGGGCACTGTCATTTTTTTCTCCTGTTGTCAAGGAAGCCTGAAACTCCTTCAAGTTGTAAAGAAGCAACAGTGGGTTCCTGAAATGTCTAGAAATGTAGGAGGAAGTGCTCTGATAGGTGACATCTTTGCGGAATACTACTCATCACCACACTCATTTAGTACTCTTGACATGTTTAAACGGTGATGTCTCGATTAACCCAGGCTCTTCTCAGATTGACTGTGAGAGATGCTCTCACCTCAGCCCCGGCCACTTTTATGGGCAACGCAAATCCATATAGTATATACAAAAACACAACCGTCCTCCGAATGAGGCAGAAATATGACTCGAACATTAGCTTCCTGCAGGGCAGTAGGGCAGAGAAGGTCCTTCTGCTCTTCCCCTACAGAACTGTTTACTCCATTTTTTTCCCCTCTTTGTGACCCCGGAGTTTGTGCTGTTGCTGTTTTAAAATGGCAGAGATGAGTTAGAATATTATGGAAAACAATTTGTGACTTAGGGGCTGGGTACACCGATAAGCACTTTTTAGCTTTGGAAAGAACCTTACAGAACATCCAGTCTAATCCCCTCATTTTATCCATGAGAAAAGAGTGGTTTAGAGAGGTCACTTGACTTACCCAGGTCACACAGCAGTTAGAGATGAGGCAATGATGACGTCATTTGACTGCTAATATACAAGCAAGTGCTTGAACTGGGAAGGGGAAAGGGTGGAAAAAATAAGGTAGGGTCTTAAGATTTCACTCTTAGTGACCTCACAAAGTTGATGGAAAACACTATCTCACATGGCCTAAGAGACAACGCCCTTAGGTTTCAAGCCACTAGGACAGCATTTTCAACCTTCTTCATCTTATGGCACACATAAACTAATTACTGAAATTCTGTGGCACACCAAAAATACATTTTTTGCCAACAGACAAGAATAGGTATAATTTTGGTTGATTTACAAAAAAAATAGTAATCACCTACTTTTTTGCCCCACAGTGACTTTTAAAATGTCACTTCTGGTAGCTATACTTATATATAAGCATTTCTGGTACCAAGAATTAACCAGTCAGATGCAATCTTATTGCACGTGTCTGCATGTCCGATAAGATGCAACTCTGTTATATGACATACATGTTAATGGTTCAAGACAGGGCATTTACACCAGATGGCATTGTTGTGTTGGATGTTGTCTTTTTTAAAATCTGATCATCTGAGGTAAAAGAGGTCAGTACCCCTGACTAAATAGTCAACTGCTGCATGTTTTAAAAATTCTTGCAGCACACCAGTTGCAAATCACTGCTCTAGTAAAAAAAAAAAAAAAAGATTGCACACACACAAAAAAGATTGCACACATTCTTCAAATATTTGGTTATTTCAGGGTGTTTTGGGAACATTTTTTCCCCTTCTGTTTTTGTGTTAAGCCAGTTATGTCTAATATCTCAGTAGAGGTTTCCTCTATGAAGAAAACAATGGTTCATTTTCTCCAGGGCATTTGCTTTCCTCAGTGGGAAATAATAGGTTAAATATGGAGTCATTATGCGAAAGTTGAGCAACATTTCTCTTGGCATGAAGATCATTGCATCAAGATTTAAGTAACCATGTATCTTTAAGGTAAGTACAATAAATAATATGCACATAATTTGGACTCTTCTAAAATAATTTTTGTAAAGTCATACTTAGGAACACATGTAACACGAGAGAGAAACTTTTCAAGTTATTTTTATTTCTGATTTGTTCTGTATCATCAGGCAAATAGAAATAGCATCTAAATATGTTCCAACTAAGAAATATAATTTTAATATTTTATATAATTTAGCCTCAGTCATATGAAAGAATTCTAAAGTCCTGTGGAAGGCATAACTTAGATGTTCAGGTTCATTTTACAAGTGATAGGATTCATGGTTTAACTATTGTTTAGAAGTGACATAACAGTCACGGTTTATTTGGTATGATCAAAAGCTTATTTTTACCAAGATCTTAAGTAAATATTAAGCATGTATGGAAAAATCTTGTGTGTCAGTCATGAGATTTACATGGTTGAATTTCTCTGAGTTGGAATGTATTATGCCTCTTTTTCTTTGAAACATCCGGTTTTTACCAGGTCTTTATTCCTGACTAAAATTACTGTTTTTTTATTCTCTATCTTTAATTGATTTAGGGTGGATTCTACATCTGGATACCCATATCCCTAAAGTGTCTGGTTCTGAAATAAAAATGAAAGTTGGAAGGTATTGGAGTGGGATGAAGGGGCCGCTGTAATTGCCCCAGGGAGTCTTCTAACCAAATTTCATTTGCCTCATTGGTGTCCTTGGATAAAGGAGAATGGGGGGAGAATACAAAGATGAAAGCTAGGAAACTTTTAAGAAGTCATGTAGTAAAAGCAATACAAAAGCGGAAGTTTGAGGAACTTGGAGAAGTTTCACCATCGACAACATTGAGATTCTTTGTGATAACAATTGTGTGTACTCTGGCTTCATGATTTTATTTCTTTATCTTAGTAGGTACCAAAAATCCAACTCCTCCACACTTTTTTAGACACATGGACAAAGTTATAAAGAGATCTGTGTCCCCCAAACATAAAGAGATTCAGTTACTTTGGAGGAATAGGAACACAATGTTATCAAGTTAAGGGACAGTGTTCTTTTGCATTTGTTTTTTATTTTGATGAAATAACATTCCGTGCATAATAATGACTTACAACCTGCAAACAAGCCTGGAGACTGCGCAATGGCTGGCTGCCTTCTTGTAGCCACAGCTTGTGGAGAGGGAATACGAGTTCTTTAAATGGGAAGCGGCTGGAAGTTCTACGGGGTAGTGGGTACGAAGAGAGATCCTCTGTCCCCTCAGAGGCTGAGAGGAGCTGCGAGTTCTGGATCGCACGTGGGAGGGTGAAGACGGCGTCCGCCAGCAGGGTCACCTCCACCGCCGCAGGAGCAGCGTGGGCTCCGAGCGGGACTGGCTGAGAAGGATCCGCACCCAGAGCCTTGGGTGCGCACTCAGCGCTTCCGCAGAGTTGGAGCTGGTGACCCCGTCGAGGGGAACCGTGCGAGGGTTGGGTCTCCCGCGCTGTAAGTCCCTCTCCCTCCTCCCAGCCACACTGCGTGTCGAAGAAGCGAGAAGAGGTGACTTGGGTGTGTGAGACCCAGGGGTAGTAGAGCCAGGGAATCCCCGGAGTCCACATTTTGGATTCCTCCGAGCCACAGTTCGTCCATCGCATTCACTTTGGAGCGGTCCCAGGACACAGACATCCGCAGCTCGGGGCTGCGGGTGAGAGGGTTAACATGCAGAGACGGGAGTACGGTTGGTTTAAGAAGTCTCTGCTTTCGATGGCCTTCAAATTAAAGAGCTCGGAACACTGGCACGGGTTTTCCAAGAGGAGGGGACAGGGAAGCTGGAGGGGAAGCCTTCTTGGGCTGGAGTTTGAACCGTGTGAGTCGCTTGATTTTTCTGGGTTTCGAGGTGGCACCTCGGATGGAGATGTGACAGGAAGGCGTTTTATACATCGTAAAGTGCTCTCCAAGATACAAGGAAATACGATTTCCCCAGTGCGCAGGGTCTCACAGCCCCGGACGCCCACCGAGCATCTCCGAGCTCCGCGATTCCTGCAGAGGATCTATCCCCGGACGTCGTGGCCTGGAGAGAGCCGTTTCCGGGCACGTCCCTCCCGCAGCTCTTCCAGATCAGCCCCAGCCCCTACGTCGGGAAAAGAATCCACGTGGCAGGACTCCCGCCGGTCCTGTGCGCGGTCAGACTGCCTTGCTGATTCCATCCCTGGGTCCTTGCCCTGCTCGCAGCCCTTTCGAGCGTCCTCCTCTCCTTCGTGGATCTCACCTGCGGGTCCTGAGCTCCAGGGTCCGTGCGGACGCGCGAGGGTGGCGGGGCGCGGGAGGGTGGGAGGGGCTGTGAATACACTGGGACGCAGGGGGCCGCGCAGTCCCGTGGAACCTCCGCGTACCGCGTGAGCGGTTCATAGGAAAGAGGTTGACACAGAATTGGGAAACTGACGAATTGCATCCCCTGTGGCAATAGAGCAAAAACCCTGAAGAAACGTATCCGCTTTCTCTTTCCCAGGGAAATAAATTAAAGCCCCTAGCATCTTCTCGATCTTCACTACAGCGAAGCCTACCTTCGGAAGTTCTCGTTCTTGCCCACTGGGCATCACCAGCTTTTCCGAATTGCGGATATTTCGTTCAGTCTCTGCCCAGCCATTGCGCTTTAGGCCCGGGGAGCTACTCTTTGTCCTTCTCCCACGCCCGGGCCAAGAAGCCCGCGGACCCCCACAGGCCCGCAAGTCACCCTGCGGGCTCCGGGGTGCGCTGCCTTTTATTCTAACAGTTGCTGAGGACTACGATAACTCGGGCAGGGTTCTTTTTCCTTCCCTACAATAGCCGACCTCTTTGGGCACCCAGGCCTGGCGATTGCCCCAGGAGACGCCGTGGCTACCCTTGTAAACTGCGTCCTGCCCAGCCCTGGCAGATCTCAGCAGCAAGCTCGCCCGAGCAGCCCCGACTTAATTTTCTTCCCCTTGGGACACGTTTCCCTGGAAAATCTCTCCCTGGCACCCTCCTGCCATCCCTACTGGGGCAAGGAATATTTTAATCTCAATAGAAAAGACTCAATTTGAGTGCAGGGTGGGGCGCAAGGGGCGGGGCAAAGGTGGCTCAGAGTATTGATTTTCTCCCTGGTCCAAAAGAGCCACCGGCGGATAAAGCGCAAGTTTGTGTCCTTGGTCGACCGAGAACTTGCAAATCGAGAAAAGGAAGTATCCAGCGAGATGCGGAGTGTGCCCAGATTTTCCTGCAGATGGGTTTGAGGAAAAGCCTGTGATGTGAACTTTCTGTAGGTTGTGTATGGAGGGAGCTCAAGGGAAGGAGGAAGGAGAGTGGGCCGGGAAGGGGGCCGTGTGAGCGTGCAATGTACCTATGTGTGTGTGTGTGCTCAGGCTCGGGGGCCGTGGAAGGAGTCGAGAACACCCCGCAGGCTAATTGGTTTAAGACATTCTGCAAGCGCTGGAAAAGGTCGTTGAAGGAGTTCGCTGCACACACGCAAAATAATAATCTTAAAAAAGAGTGCCGGGCATGCGCACAGAGAGGATGCCATATTGGAATGAGGCTGTAGTGGGAGTCGGAGGACCCGAGCGGGCGCGCGAGGGAGGCGGCGGGCGGGGAGCAAGCGAGGCAAAGCGAGCGGAGCCAGGCAGAGACTGCAAGCGAGGCCGACGTTCTCGCGGGTGGCGCCCGGGGCCTTGGTCCACGCGGACGGGAGGACGAACTTCACCAGGTAGGACACCGTGCCGTCCGCTGTCCCCACGCCCAGACCGCTCCGCCAGCAGACCTCCGACCCGCAGGTTGAGTGCGCCGATCAGTTTTCTTTCTTTCTTTTTTTAATTTTTTCAGCTTAGGAAAAAAAGGGAAGCTCGAGCCGGCCGCGGGTGGGGGACTGGAGGAGGGGGTACTGAGGGAGAGGAGCGAAAGAGAAAGGCAGGAGGAGAAAGCGACAGCACTTGAGCAGAACCCCAAACTACGTTCTGCGCCCTGGATTGTCATTTTTTTGCTTCCTCTGTCCCCTTCCCCCTCGTCCCTCTGCTTTGAAAAGCCTGGCCTTCCGGGAGTCCGTCCGGAGTTGCGAAGTGCCCTCCTCCCCGGGTGCAAGCTGTCCTCCTCCCGCCGCCCACCTTCCTCGTTTGCGCTCCTTTTAGCGACGCACTCGCTCATGCAATCCCGCGCTCCCGTCTCCTCGCTGGGGTCTTTCTTTTTTGGTGTGGGTGTATTTTGGGGAGGGGAGATGGTGGGGTGAGAAATGGAGACCAACCATCCAGGGGATGAAAAATAGGTGCATAGATACATTCGGAATCGCCCTCTTGGAAACATTTGCCTGTGCAGCTGAAATGAAATTGTCAGTAGTAGTTTCGGAGCGTGCTCCGGCAAGGATGATCTTTTTGTTCTTCTTCTTCATCTTTTTTAAGTAACATACTGTCATTTGGGTCTTTCCAGTTGTCTGCTCTCATATGACCTTCTTTCAGAATTACTAATCTAATCTGGCTTTGGAGTTATTTTTTACTGTGTGTGTGTGTGTGTAAAAAATCTGCCAAAAAAAAAAAAAAAAAACCCAACTGTAGGAACTGCTAGATATACTTACGGATTTTGACCCGGGGTGACAGAGGGGATTAAGACGGGAAAGGGGGAGCCTTGGGAGTGGAGTGGGAAGTGGTTGATTCGTAGTGGCCGGACCCATGTCCAGAGCGCGGCCGGTACTTGTGTTTTCTTGGAAGCTCTACAACTGTGGGGAAGGAGTATTTAGAAACCGTGCCAGTTCCAATATGGCGGGCTAAGGTGGCTTTTAAAAACTGAAAATAAAGGTTTTGAAGTGGGAAAAAAACCCGCTGGAGTTGCCATCCCTTACTTTCGACTCTCTTTGCCTACTCCAGGAGCTGCTTTAGCGAATTAAGTGGGAAAAAAGAGAGGAAATGAGGTGCCCTCGTTTTTTCCGTGGTTAAAGTCTGTGTGTCCATTGCTGGAGGGGAAAGGGGCGCCGCTGGCCGGGACTGGGGCATCCAAGCACAACGGCTGTGTGCTTTTGGATCAGGGTACATACCGGTGTGTGCAGTTGAGGGGGCTGCATGGGTGTCAAAGATATCCGCCCCAGTGTGTATACGCGTGCATCTTGGAACCAGACCCTGCCATGATTTGACGTGACAAACTGCTGACACGTGGTGCAAAATACATGAGGGCAGAAAGAATGATTTATTTCGTATTTTTATGTGAGGAGTTCTCGCGCTAGCTTTCTCTCTCTGTATGCTGGATCCCGTGCGATAAAGCCCGGAGTAGGTGAAGCGAGGAGGTGCTATTTAAAAGGACTTATTAAAAGACCCAGGGTATTGGGTGCAATCGGGCTGCAGACGCCTGTGGGGTTTTGTGTGTGCATGTATGGGGGCTCGCTGCACTTAGCGGTGGCTCCTGCTACCGTTCGCGCAGCGGTGGGGTGGGAGATGGGGGGGGGTCGCGGTTGAAGCGTGGGGAGAGTGACAGTGGAACCACAGAAAAGAGGGGATAGTCGGACCTCCGCCAAAAAGCGTGTAGTGTCGAGGCGAGGAGTTGCTTTGGAGTTGAGCTGTAAGGAAGGTGGGGGATGGGTAAAGCGTTCTGGGAAGAAAGTGTCTCCTGTCCAGGTCCTGCTTCTAGAGGGCTCGATAGGAGACTGGAGTCCGCCCAGCTAACGGGTGGGCTGTCGCCTTGTGGCTTGAGTGGGTGGCAAGGTGCGGGGGGTGGGAAGGCTGATATCTGGGACTGGAGTCTGGGGGCAAAGTCGGAGCCTGAAAGGGGAGCCCGGGGCAAAGCCAGCAAACACGAGCTCGATTAGTTGTGGACGGGGGTCCCCAACAGGGGTCGCCAGTGGCCAGGATGCTGCAGCCGAGCGGAGGTTGCGCGACTGCTGCGAGAGGGACCCGGGGGACGGGGGCTACGCGGCCGGCACGCACGGTTCCGGGGGACTGGGATGGCTTGTCCGGGGGACCTTCTCTGGGCTGGTGAACCTGATGGCACATCTGCCAAGTGCACCGACACGGTTAGGTTTGTAGTTAACGGCAGTAACGTGGTCTTTGGGCATTTGCAGGGGCTTGGGGATGGCGGAGGTGAGGATCGATAGGGTCATCTTGTCCTTCCCACTTAGACGCTGTGCTGTCTGAGAAGCCTGTCCCTCGCGGTGTTCCGTGGGTGGGGGTCGGGAGTAAGCGTCACTGGAATTGGAGACCCTGAGACAGATTTTCCTTCTCACACGCGAGGGAAGGATGAGCAATGGGCGACACTTCAGCTAAGACTCCTTCCGCCTCCCGGGGCGGAGCGCGCGGCGCGTCCACGGAGCTTCCAGTCTGTGCTACCGGTATGTCCTCTTGGGGACAGCTCTCCCGTGGGCTTCGCTGAAGTGGAAACCAGGCTAAAATGGCTCTGTGCTTGTAAACTGCAGTTTCAGCCGGGAACCCCTCCCCTCCTCCTCCTGACGTAGCCGTTGACAAGCGTACAATTCCTCCAGCGCCTCGGACCCCGCGATTTTGTACCGAGCTTTGCAGTGGAAGTGAACGTACAACGGATTACAAAGAACATTCCGCAGGATTTTCGTCCGGCCCAAGTTTCCCTTTATTGTGGGGAGGAGCAGGAGGAACCCAGCCGACGACCGCTCTGTACTCTGGGGCGGGAAGACTCGGGGCACTCCGGCGGTCCGGGGCTGGGGACCTTTACGGTAAAAACGGAGGGAAGTGCCCCGGGGACGTGGAGGGTGGCTGTGCGGGAGCGATTGCCACCCCAGGGGTGCCAGTCTTTGAAGGCATTTGTGGTGCAGAGAAGATACGGGGAAGCCTGGGAGACGACGGTTCTCAAAGTTCTGGAGACCTGCTTGCAGTTTCGCTTTCGGAGTTTTCGGGATCTGTGGATTTCCAGAATTGGGTGGGATTCCGGGAAGGGCAGGGCGCCAAGGGCTGGCCGTACATATTCTTGTTCCTCATTCCCCTTTCGGTGCAATAGTCAGACTTCTCACCCGCCTGGGCATCCCCTGCTTTGCCTCCTTGGACCCTGCGGGTGCATTCGAGGGTCTCGGGCTCCCGGCCTCGAGCGTGGCCCCGGCTCCGGAGACCGTAGACCCTACACAGTGTTTTGTCGTTTGTCGGCTCCAGCGGCGCTGCCGCGGTGAATCCAAACCTACTGGTGGGAAACCGATTTCGACTAGGGCAGACCTTACCTAAATCCGAATCCATCGCCGCTGCCCTGCACTTTCTGTTCCTTCCCCACGCTGGCATCATAGCCTAGGGACCTAGGAGAGCGATCGGCGTGTCTATACCAAACAAATGGATTCATGTTTTTCCAGGTCAGAGGAAACGCAAAAATAGACTTAATTTCTTCCTCTTTTCCTGGGGAGGCGGTTGGGGGTGGGGAGAGAGATTGAGCAGGTTAAGTGGGGGAGGGAAGAGGCCTTGGTGGTCAGAAGGAGTTGTTGGCCAGGCTCTCCTTTGAGATGGGAGATCTGCTACTTTCTCCCTGCTAAGCATTAAATTTGCACACACTCTACTTCCTCTCTCTCGTAAATAAATACTGTCTCAGATCTTTATCTCAGCTCATTGCTGGGACTAAGCTGCCTGCTTCAAAAAGGGTTGGGGGAGACAAGGACGCACACCCGTGCACACAGGACACCCTCCCGTCCCCTGCCAAAGTTTGTTCTGTGCGCAAAATCCCTTCCCGGGCCAGTGTAAACCACTGGCCTGTGGCAGGGAGTTTCAGCGGCCTCTACTCCAGAGAGGAGTGCCATCACCACCCTGTTTTGAAGCCTGTTGCTCTAGAAGTGACAGCTAAGACCTGCTGAGTTGAGAACTAATTTTCCATTAGAATACCGGCACCTTGAACCTCAAGCAAGCTATCTTTCTGGGATACAAATTTCAAATTTGAATAATGATGGGAGTCATTTGTGATAGAGCTTTTTCTCTTTATGTGTTCTTGCTGAAATGATGGACTACATTAAAAAAATGTTAGTTATAAACAACCAGCTTCGTGATTTTTTTAAAGTAAATTATTTATTTATTTTTAGAGAGAGGGGACAGGAAGGAGAAAGAGGGAGAGAAACATCAATGCGTGGTTGCCTCTTGCACACCCCCTACTGGGGACCTGGCCTGCAACCCAGGCATGTGCCCTGACTGGGAATCGAACCTGTGACCCTTTGCTTCACAGGCCCGTGCTCAATCCACTGAGCTACACCAGCCAGGGCAAGCTTCATGATTTTTGAGTTAATGAATCTTGCGCAAGTTCCCAAAGAAAGTGGAAATCCTTAGTGATCTCAGGATTTGCCTCTCCTGTCTGTTCCCTTTTGTCTCAGACCTTCCTTTGCTGCCCTGGGAGTATTAAACCATTTTATCAAGCCCCATTTCTGCCACTCTAGCAGAGGTGGCACGTTCCACCTTTCTCTACATATCAGTGTCCCCACAGGACTTGTCCAACATGAGAAGAAATACTGGGTGATGGGAACATTGCTCAGAGCAGTAGGTGAACGAAGGTTCCATTTAATTGATGTCGTGCTACTGTGCATGAAAATGCAGATTCATCAGGGCCTATACTTAAGCCTAAAAGTTTTTGTCAGGATATTAAATTAAAGGTATTTTCTTTGTCAATAATTTGAACAAACATGGTCTATTGTGGGATTTGAATTATCTCCCGTTCTCATATTTTGAGTTTGGACATTTCTCTCTTAGTATTTCACTATCTGGAATATTTGCATTTCACTTAATGGTGTAGTGATCATGAAGAACCTCTAAGAGGTTCTTGTACCAAAATGAAATTAGAATCTGAAACTCAATACACATTTTGTGTTTTTTTTTTAACTGTTCTACATCTATATCACCCTGGTAGCAACTGTTGGCATGGACAGGAATCCCCAATTTGGGTTGCAGTGAAGAAGGAAACTTTACTCATAGCAAAACAGCTCAGTTGTGACAAGTAAGGCTGTCTATGTAACAGTTGACAGCCAGCTGTGAGGCAGCCCTGGAGCCAGACCCCTCTCTGGCTAGATATCTCTGCTCTGCACCTCGCTGGTCTAGTCTGCTTTGCTCCCAGTCAGCAAGATATCTTTGGTACTTCAGCTCAGCCTAAACTAGTTGTAGGCGGGAAGGGAAGTGTGCTGGCAGATCCAGGGGGCAGCTGACTTATATAGACAGAATCTCTGCCACTAGTCCTTGATTGGTCCATTCTAATGCAAATGAGTACTCCAAATCCTTAATGTTTTGATTGGTACAAAAGGCTGTGCCCTGATTGGTCAGAACAAAGCTGCTCTGATTGGTTGGTTAAGGAGCTGATGAAGATAGGGCTGCATGGCTACCTACTGCTTGAAATAAAATTCCTGGAACTCCTTTATAAGGGCTGGTTTAGATGGAGGGAGTACAGTGCAGAGGCAGGTAGTTCAGTGCAGGCTTCTCCCTTGAAGTGCAGTTTAAGTGAGGCTCCTGTGTAGAAATGGCTGGTGGACTCTTAAAAAAAAAAAATATATATATATATATATATATATAGAGAGAGAGAGAGAGGTGAAAGAGGAGAGATCATGATGTAAGAGAGAAACACCAATCTGTTGTCCTGTTGTCTCTTGTACTCACCCAATTGGGAATGAACCAGTGACCCTTTGCTTTCCAGAGCAGTGCCCAACCATCTGAGCCACACCGGTCAGCACTGGGCTCTGTTTTATAAAATTTGAGCCCAGCTAGCCACCAGGAGCCCTTCTTAGTAGGTATCTTCTTTCTTAGTGTCCACACAACTTACCGTCCCCATTTTACAAATTAAAAATATTAGGAGAATTTGTCGCAACAAACAAATTGACCTTCTGGTCAACCTGTGCATTCACCGTGGTGATACAGGATTTAACAACTCTGTTTTGAAAGAGACATTCCTGACGGAGGAGGAGAGAGTACAGAATCAGCAGGCATGGCTTCTGGTGTCAGAGATTGTTTCTGTCTAGCTGTGTGATGTTGGACCAATTATGTTAGCTTTCTGAGCCTAACACTTCCTTATCTACAAAATAAATGCATTGGATTGGAATCTCACTCAAAGATCTCCATGCTTCTACTGGGGGAAAAATCGGTGATTGAACACATCTGTGCAGGCATAGCCAAGTGATTCATCTTTTGGACTCATGTCTACAAAGTATAGTGAAAACACTACTCACCTCAGTTAATCCTGGGTTGAGATATTTGTGAAATAGTGGGTTGTAGTTCACTGTGCAGAAGTGCTGTTATCGTTAAGTGACTTAAGCTCCACACAGGGTCATGTATTCATTCCTGCTCTGGAAAAGGGGAGGCATAGAGAAGATTGAGCCATACACACATGTGGCCTTCACAGACACCCCAGTCATGGCATGGGCAGCATGTCTTTGAATACAGACCATAAAGGATACCTGACTGAGTTTGCTTGAACACTTCCTAGAAAGGCCTATTCCAAACAGCCGTCTGTACTGCAGCAGTCCCGTTCCCAACAGGGTGAGTGAGCGGACCTCATCCACTAGTATGTGTCCTGTGGCTGGAGGACTGCAGCCTCCTGGTAACACAGGGAGTGGAAGAATCAGATCTGACCTTCCGATTTCCATCCCCCCTTTACGTTGAGCCACTAGGCAGTATTTCCTCTCTTTGTAAGACTAAAAATTTCCTGGGACAATTCATAAGGAAAAAAAATGATCTTTTTGCCTTAAACAGGTGTTGGCTGTGTTGCAGTTAGTGTAAACAAGATGTTTATGGACAGGACCATGTAATGGAAATATGGAAAGATAGTTGATTTAGAGCTTGCTGTATAACAAAGGATGTTGTATGGTTTATATGAAGTTACCAAATAAAATTCTTAAGGGTTGGCTTTGAATACCAGTTCAGCAGAGTTCTGATGAGAAGATGCTGCCATCATACTCCCCATCTGGGTAGCGGTAGCTAATTTCGGAGTGGTGATAGTTCACCGTATATTGAGAGGTAGGGTCCTTCGTGTTACTGATAAGATGACGCTTACTAATCAAAAAGTTTTACTTTCTTGTCACTTAGTTTTCCATTCGTGTGATAAGATAGATGTCTTTGACACTGATTAAAGAAAGAATCCATTGTGCTTTTTGGTTTCATTCTTTTTGATTTTACTGAAAACAGAAATGACACATTTTGGTAGATACAGTACTTGTTAAAGCATTTCTGAATTCTGTAAAGTAGGGCAAGTGATGTCAGCAGTTGTGACTACAGAAGAGGGATTTGGAACTGGTGGGAGATGAGAAGATGAAACAGATTTTCATCCTGTGATTTTTTTCCCCCTGAAGTTTTATTGGCCAAGAAAAGGTCTTATAAAGACTTATTCAGGTATACCTTCTCTACTTTCTTCTAAATTTGGCAAGTTGCTGCTGCTGTTGCTTTCTGTTTTAGTCAAAACTGAAGTATGAATGGCAGCACTTTAAGGGATAATACAAGAGTCTGAAATTCCAAGTGCAAGTTTCCACAAAGTTTCATTTTCAATGTAATTGAAAGAGATGCTCATTTAAAAACTGTACCCTTGGGATGAGTAGGTCTAGAGGTTAACAGTGAAAGCTTTGTGGAATTAATTGGATTTGGAAGTATCTGTTTACTGTGAATAATATTAAAATTAAAAATAACTACTTATTTAAACATCTACTGTTTGCCAGTCATTCTTCTTGTTTTGTATTTCACCTACTTGATGAGAGTGTTGTCACCCCCACTTTACAGATGAGGAGAATGAGACTTCAGAAAGCCAGATGTAACGTCTAGTCTTTTATTATCTTTTTTTTTTGTTTGCAGATTAAAAAAAAATTGTTGTTCAATTACAGTTGTCTGCATTTCCCCCCCCTCCCCCCACCCCAGCCAGTGCCCCCCTCCCTTGCTTCCACCTCCCCCCTTGGTTATGTTATGTTAAAACTGCAGTCACTGCAGCGTAGTGCTCATTCGCTGTGTGTGCCGCACTGTGCTGGCCGCTGGAAAGCGCGTTCTCTTGAATCTCTATAGGTGAGCGCTGTTATCTTTGTTTTGTTGAAAAGGGGATTGAGTCTTCGGAGAGGTTACACCAGATCATACGTGTAGGGGTTTTCTTTGTATTTGATTTGAAATACAGACTAGAGTATTTTCTCTATGCATTCAGTTCAGATGGCCATGGGACGAGAGAGCTTTTAAAGGCAGCTTAAGTCGCTGTTCTTAGTGTGGAAGGGGAACTGCTTGGTGTGCCAGGGCTGGGCTGGAAAGTTGTTCAGTGTCATGTAAATTGACCATTAAAGATGTGCGGAGTGTCGGATTTATGAAATTTCATCTGGATTGAAGAATAATTGGGGGGTGCTGAGGGGAGGGGGACAAAGAGGGGAAATTGCTACAACTGTACTAGCATAAACAATAAAATATAATTTAAATAGAAATAAATATTCTCAAGTTGTGGAAAGAAGTGGAGAGTGAGACTCTAAAAGACTCTGTGGAAAGCTGGGGAGGAGAGCTGGGATTTTCCCTTCCAGATAATTTTGGCCACTGAAGTCATAGTCTTAGATTTACCTGAAGATTTTGGTCTTTTATTAGATAATT
Organism: Carollia perspicillata; assembly: GCA_004027735.1. Lineage (NCBI taxonomy): Eukaryota > Metazoa > Chordata > Mammalia > Chiroptera > Phyllostomidae > Carollia > Carollia perspicillata. The sequence goes on from PVKM010021412.1 coordinate 18,853, forward strand.
TTCTTCTGCTGTAGAAAATCACAGACCACGCCCCGCCGAACGCTGCCCTTTACGGGACCCCTAACTAGGCACTTCTGTTTCTGGTGCCCACTTTGGGTTCGTGAACTGGTTGCAGACCCCTCTGGTGAAGCTCGAAGCTGGCAAGTCAGGTCTTTTTTACTCCATATGAGCAGAAATTAATCTCATTTCCTTTAAAGCACAGGTGAAAAAAGTTTTGCCAAATTGAAGTAGCTGACTTTTTATAGAAATTGGCTTTGGCATTATTTTAGCGAGCGCAGAGTACGGGGTCGATGAGCTCTAGTCCGATGGTTATAGAGTGAACCCGTGGCGCAGAGTGTTTCAAGGGGCCTTGGCTGAGTCATTTTCCTTCAGTCATCAGCCTCCTGTTCTCGATTCTTCCTCTCGATGCATGGCAGGATAGAATCGTTGCTGGGTACAAATGTATCTTAAAAACCTGCTTTAAAAGGTAAAAGACATGTTTACTGTCACTCACGTGTATAAGGTACTCGCTTACCAGTTGCAGAAGAAGCATTGGTGTTTGCAGTCATTTTTCTTTTTTCCCATCTCCACATTGGAAAGGATGTTTCCCTCTGGTTGTTTTATTTTGTGTTTTTTTCAAATGTTATATGCTCAGTGATAGTCACTTTGTCTATGTACGAAGCAAAAACACTCACTGGACATGCTTCAGAAAAGGCGATCTGTCATTTGATATAAATGGATGCTTCTTGGTGCGTGGCGTAGGTTGGAGTTTTTCAATTAAAAAAGACAGAGATTCATACAAGACTGTCCTAAACAGCTTTCTAGTTGGTGCTCTGTCTGAAAGAGATGCATTGCTTCTCAAGCATCGCGGAGAGCTTAGAGGGCGTTCCATGAAATGAGTGGAGATAGGGACAGGAACCATCAAGGGGGACGAAGGGGGAACAGCCTACTGCTGAACCTCGGGCTGGATTACTGAAGTGTCCGCATCCACTTCTCCAGGGAAGAAGCTGGATTTGCTTTTCTGAGGACAGAGAAATGGGTAAGGGGCCCTTTGGAATGGAGATGGCTGGGAGGAGGAGGAGGGGAGTTTATCTGGAGAGAATAGTTCGCCTGCATAGGCAGGAACAGGAGGACAGAGGTCATGAGGACAATGACAAATCCTGAGGGCAAACTTTACTTTTCTGAACAGTTTACTTGTTTTAAGAATTAATGTCATTGTTGATATTAACTTGTTCAGTTAAACTTCATCTGCTTTTGATCATATTTATTCTTAGGTCAATAGTCTTTTATTTGTCAATGAACAAGTAGCAGATGTACAATCATTACTCCAGCTATACATTGAAGGCTGCAGGATGTACCCACTTTGCTCACTGGGGCTAAGGTCAATTTGCTAAGATTTCTGCCAGCCTGCAACTTGATTGCGGACCTTGAACCCTGCAGTGCTCATCCTGCATGTTTTGTCCTGGTCCATCTTCTTTGCAGCTCACAGTCTTCATTTTTCACTTGGTCCAATGAAGAAGTTTTTAAAGTTCCAAGTATGTAAAATTATATGTTTGAGAGGCTTCTCTCCCAGGTTTTTAATTTTTTTGTTTTTGTGGGTGATTTTTCAGATACTTATTTGATGGCAGGTGAGATTCTGCAGGAATTGGTCTTTATTCATGCATGTCTTTGGCGAGGAGCTTTCCTAGCTGAGTGGAGGTTAGGAGGAAGCTGTCAGTCAAGCCCACAGTGTTGCGAGAAGCATTAGCATCCATGTACTAATTCAGTAGGAAAAAAAGGAGGCAGTATGCAGCTGGTGATGGCTCTCAGTGAAGCCGACTTTTCTGAGATGTTTTAGGGCCTCATAACTGGTGTAACCAATCCCTACCAAGTGTGCTTCTCTGATTTTAGGTAAGGAGATGTCAACAGTTGAATGCCAATGTTTAAATAGAAGCTGATGGGCATGGAGCACCTTCAGCGTTTCTCCGCGTGCCTCTCCCTGGTCCATTCTCTACAGCACTGTTCCTGAAAAACAGCCAGCTCTGGAGTCAGACATCACAGTGGTGGTTCTCCAGCTGCAGTTCTGTGTTGCGGCAGGAGAATGGCTCCAGGGGGAGTAACAGAGGATTCAGAGCCCGGAGTTTGGGCCCTTGCCATTCGTTGTCTCAAAAACTAACTTAAATATCCTTTCTTCCTCCCAGCTGGCCGTAAAGTACAGGATGCTGTCTTCCCCTTTTCCGCCTCTGCTGCTCCGAACTAGAGTGGCTCTGTGTCGTTAATTTGATAAATCTTTGAGTAGCCAGGAAAACATTTTGGGCCTAACTCACCTCTTTCGTGAAAGCTTTTAGGATGCAGCTCAGACCATGTGAACGTTTTCTTTTTCAAGTCTCTTCCATGTGAGTGGATGCTGTATTATTCTCCCCTGCAATACACACTTAGTTTTAACAAAGAAGGTCAGCGAAAACCCGATTCCCAGCAATGCTTGCGTGGGAGGCGCGACTTCAGGAGGCTTGCAGAACAGCAGTCGCTGTGGTTTTCGGATGAGAACAGTGCTGCTTGTGGTGGTTAAAAGGCCAAGAGCCGATTCTATAAGCTATAGCTATACGATAACATTGTGTAAACGCTGGTCTTCTGCCATCCCCTGCTGGGCTGGTTACATGTCCTATGTTCTTCAATAACCAGAGTAAATTAGGGTGTTTTTATTGACTTTGCATGATTGGTGGTTGGACTCCAATGGAGTACACTTCTTTTATGCAGTTAAATGATACGGTTTGTAAAATTTGATTTATGCCCAATTTTATGGGTATACCTATGGCTTAAACACCTGAAAGGATTTAGTTGGGTATTTGGGGACCTCATCCTTCTTTATTGTAGATAAGTAGTTAATAAATACATAAATAATTTGTAGGTAAATAGTAAATACATAAATGAACTTCCAAGGTGGTACACAGCTAGTCTGCACTTGGATTGGATTTTTTCTTTTTATTAACTTTTTAAAAAATATTCACTTGTGACCATTTTTTCATTGCTTTTGGAGAGGGAGGAAAGGAGGGAGGGAGGGAGGGAGAAAGGGAGGGGGGAGAGAGAGAGAGAGAGAAAGAAAGAAATAGAGAACAGAGAACTGTCAACGTGAGAGAGAAACATTGATTGGTTGCCTTCTCCACTGGGGAGCCAACCCGCAACCTGGGTACTTGCCCTGACAGGGAGTTGAATCTGTGTCCTTTTGGTTTATGGAGCAACGCTCCAACCCACCGAGCCATACCGACCAGGGTGGGTTTTCTCTTTTGAGCACAGAACGTGGATAGCTCTTGTTTTTCTCACGCCCATGTTGAACAACTGATTTAGCTCCTCTACTCTCCAGTAATACGTGCCGTTTGGTTGGGAGGTTAGGGGGTGACAGTTAAAACCATGAATTAGAAGACACAGAACGCTTTTGTGGGAACAGTAGGCTGCCGCCAGTGCTGGAATTTACTCCGTGACTGCCTGTTATCCCCAACATATCATATTTCCCAGTACTGAGGTATGGACCTGATTGTAAAAAATTAGCATTTCTTATGCTGGGGCAGCAATTTGTGTCAGATTTCAATCTATTTAGAGTGAAAACCAATGAAGCCTGGCTGAAAAAATGGCTGGTAAATTGCTGTCCTAATCAAGGTAAATCAAGCTCGAGCATATGGGGGATGGC
>PVKM010021413.1:0-22597 GCA_004027735.1 Carollia perspicillata
TTAAATAGTGATAATCCTTGAGTGAATATGTATTCACCTTTATTTGAATTTCCTCAGTAGTGGCTTCCACAAATAAGTATTTGTGAAACAAAGGAGTGACCTCAGGCCCTGAGTGGGCTTTATTGGTGTTAATACACAAAGTCATAGCATTTTATATAGAAAAACAAAATCAATGGAAACACTGAGATTGATCTCTAGAAGTCATCAATTTTCCTCTACGGCTTCATGTTGTTTCTGAGTTATTTGAACTAGAATTCATTAATGGCAGAATTATTTATGTAAATGTGAACTGGAGATCTGAGCTCTGACTTCAAGAATTTTAATAGTTAATATGAAAACCAATTATTAATTTACACTGCTTGATGTGAGAAGGTTGTTGTGAAATGTTCATTGTCTGATAGTTTAAATACAGTTCTAGTCCTAGGAGACCAAGTCCTACTTGGGTTATTTGATCTGCTACCAAAGAGAACAATTCTGTTTCTCCCTCAGGGCTTCTCTCAGGCCAGCATTTTAATACGCTTGACATTTTTTACTCTACACTTACTAGTTAAAATAAATTATAAATTAAATTTCTATGACTAATAGTGCTCAGCTTCATTATTATATATTTTATTTTCAGGTGACTTTTTAAAATATTTTTCAACAGAACTTTGATGATTAACTTAATGACACAGCAATGTGTATTATGTCAAATAATATTGCCAATCAAATTTAATCATAAAATAGTACAAATACAATGAATAATGTAAATAACAAGTCAAATACTTTATTTAAAATGTTTATCCATAACTTCTTTAGAATAAAAACATATTAAACTGTCAAAATTAAAGTTAATGTCACTAAAACAAGTAATATCTATTTGGCTATAATTGAACTTTAAAGGTTTCCATTGGGCATTATTTTCCCTTCTAATGCTTATTAACCTTTTCAATAAGAAAAACTTTTATTCTGAAATAAATGTGCTGATTTTATTAAATGCATGTACATGGTACTGAGATTTTTTTATTATAAATAAATTGCCTTCTGTCTTTCATTTTCTCTTTTGCTGTCCTGCTGCCTCCTTATTAATACTTTTGGGTTTGACATGACACATAAATAAGAATAAGGTCTCCTTTGTTTCTCTCTTTAGTGTCATTGGCAGATAGTGTCACCTTAAGAGCTCCTCTGGGTCTTCCAAAATGAATAATAATGAAAATGATAATGGTTTCCATTTATTGAAAACTTACTAAGCATTTTTGCATACACTTTCACAAAAACATTATATAGCATATATCATTATTTCTCTTTTGGAAGAGGCAAGAGAGCTTTGTAGAGATTTGAATAGGGTCACATTTATAGTAAGGGACAAAAGAAAGACTGGTACCTAGGTAATATTGATTCTTGTTCCACATTCTCAGGTCTTAAGCCACAGTGCCCAATGGGTTATGCTATTCAATGACACTGTATTCTGGTGAGGACAATTCGACTTCTATATTGTGTCTATTTTCACTTGTGCTTAAGATATTTTATCAGACCACTATTATTAAGAAGATGTAGTAGGGCCACACTTCTGAGACTTGCTAAATTATGAAACATTAAGGAAAACTTGGGGAAAATGCTCTGCTTTATTACCTCTGTGCTATGGTAATAAACCTCACTTTAATACAGAGAATGGCTTAGAGCACAGTGGGGTCATATGTCCTAAGTTTGGATCTTAGATTTACCATACTTCTTACTTTCAAAACTCTGGAGAGAATATTCTGACTTGATTCTCCATTTATAAAATGAAGGTGAAAACTGTACTTTCCTTATAGGATTGTAGTAAAGCCTAAATGTACATATTTTTGAAGAGTGCATGGCACATACTTATCTCAAATGCTGTATACCATTATTAATACTATTATTGGTTGCATTAAAAAATCTAATAGCTATTCTTTAGACAGAAAATAACAACTATATTGATATCCAAAATAAAATGGATAGTTTAGAATGAGTAAGAATAAGAATGATAACATAACATTTTTCTTGGACCAATACAAAATGACAGGCAATATGTTGGCATTTAAATATAAGAAAACCATGGTTTATAGTAATGAATTTTTAGCAACTAGATATAAAGTCAATCCATTTTCTGGATTTAAAAGGGCTTTCTCACAGTGAGCTTCAGGTTGAGATGAAAAGTACCCTCAAGTATATTAAATACAGTTTCTCAATTCCTCCCAAACTCCCCAGTTTGAGTCAGTTGTTTCTGAGTGCAGTCTGGCCATCCATTTTTTATCAACTCCCTACATGATTTTAACTCTATTTGAGCTTGAGAATACTGGAGCCTATGAAATCCTTCAAGGGAGGTCAATTAACAAAGGGAGGCAGGTGGCAGGAAGAATGAGATAAACAGAAACCTAGAGCCATAGGACTCTTCAGGAGAGAGACAAACTGGGCAAGTCAGAAAGAATAAACATAGAAGTCAGGTCAGACATCTTTGGGGCTAATGTAATGATCTACCTTCCCTGAGTTGTGCAAGGACTAATGCTAAAGCTCTGATATGTCTTCTGAGCAGAAGTCTGACCCACTGGTATTCTAGCTATGGAGTCAAGGCTCTTTGACTGGAAAATAACATTTCCCTGACCAGTATGGTCACTTCAGGAATAATGTATATACATACATGTATATGTATATGTATATGTATATGTATATGTATATGTATATGTATATGTATATGTATATGCACACACACATATATATACACATTGTATGTGTTACATACATATATACATGTATATATATTTAAAATACTTTGCTTGGCAAAACACCTCAAACCAGTTTAAGCTTATATACAGTGATTCTTGAATCAAGAGACAGAACATTAATTTTCTACCTGCTGAGAGAATTCAGAGAAAAGCTTACTTATGGCATCCGTGGAAAATGGTTAAGAACAATCAAATGGCAACAAAAATACTTCACCCAAAATAAAACAGGACAATGAAAACTCCTCACATTTTCCTCTGATGGCCAATATCTCAAAATTTTCTCTTTTTAAATTATTGGATTGATTAAACAATGCAGTTAATAGATCCTCGGAAATAACCACAAATAAGAATATTTTCAGAGGATGGATGGTGTTTGTTCCTATCCCTACATCCATGCATTTTTAGTTAAAACAAAACATTCTTCCTGAGGCTAACATTATGTATTTTTGTCTTCTCTGTCTGAACTTTTCTTCAGCAAGAAGAGACAAATTGCAAGTGTGGTTAAGTAAAACTCTTATTTATATTCCACAAAGCCAGCCATCTTTCACTAATTCATCTTTCCGCTTATATTCATCTTTGAATGTTTGTTTTTTTCACAGGTGCCTGAAAATACACTTCTTACCTCTTAACTTGTGATTCCAAATTAGCAGTGTTGCTCTCTGTGTTTCCAACAGCCCCTCACCTCTGTTCTCAATTTGTGCTTTTGGAAGAACTTGTTTTAAATGAAGAGCTGCTTCCACTTTTTTCTGCTCAACATTTTTTAATGTCTAAATCTGCCCAGCTGGCATACAAAGGTCTGTCTTTGCCAAATGCATTAAACATTATGACATTTTGTCCTTTGACTCACTTTGTCCTTTCATTACTCTGTTACATAATCTCCACACATCCAGTCTGATGCTTAAGGGTGCTCAAGTTTAAAAAACACATCTTGTGCTTGGGGACCCTCCTTATTTCCACCGTGCTCTCAGCACACCTGTATAAAATAGGCAAATAGCTTGCTCCAGAACCACTTCTCATGATTTAACTTCACCTTTACATCCCCTGTACTCAGTACAGGTCTATCTTTTTCTCATGTGGTCTCTCTCCTGGCTGTGGGTCTCTAAGCAAAATATGTAGCCTGGCTCAGCTGCCCCCGTTCTAGTTGTAAAAATTCACACATCTGCTAGTTAGTCTCTCTCTGTTGGCCTTTGGCAAAGAAGTATGCACTTTGTAGAAAGTGGATTTTCTAATAGAGATGTGCCAAGCTTCTTTTAGTAAAAGTTTAAAAAATGATCATCTAATTGTATTTCCTATGCAAGTCATATGAGTCTCTGCTTCTAAAGTTTTTTAAAAGATTAAATGAAAGAATCATTTTTAATGTACAAGGAAGTTTATAAAATAAAACTAATTAGGAAACATCTATAAATTATTTCAATTGATTATAATTTAAACCATTTTTGGGTCAGCAGAGATTTTTACACCCATTTTGTGAAAGACAACATGGGGACAGTGACTCCACTTTATTAAAGAGGCAGTTACGTAGTTTGCCCATAACCACGCAGTCAGCAAGTTGTGGAGCAAACACCTGTGGTCAGGTGTCCTGACTCTTGACCAAGGAGGCCTATCATAGCAAGGGTCAAATGTGCTCAGGGACAACAGAGCATGTCGCATCATCTCTCCCAATCCTGACAAGAATCGGGAAAGATTAGCATCTTTGAGGTACTCACTGCCCACCCATCCCCAAATCTTATGCCCTTAAACTTGTTTTTAATGGAGGTCCCGATGGGATAAAAGGTAATATTTTAGCTGGGCTTTAAAGTGTAAGTAAGAGTTCACCAGTTATTGAGAGAAATAAGAAAAGAATATTCCTGGCAGAAGTAACAAGAAGTACCAAAGCACCACTAGGAAAGGCATTATGAAACATGCCTATACTTCCAAATCCAAAATCCATAAACAATAGCATTCTACCTTAAAGTGGAAACTCAATAGCTAACATCTGAAAATTTACATTGCATACCATTGTAGCCACAGAGGGAGCAAATATGTGGTTTCTCTCATGAGTTATTAGAAATGTGAACAGCTGGAAACATAGATAACAAATATTCAAGGAATGCTTTTAGTCTTTTGTTTGGAAAATAACAAAATAAGTCATTCACTTTAGAATATGATAAACTCTGATTTTAGAAGATTTTGTAGATTATGAAGTTTACATAAGTAATGTCACCAATACTTACCATGATTGTGTGAATAATAGTACAAGTATTATTTTGAGGTTTTGACAAAAGAGATTTTAAAATGCTTAGGTATCAATAATTTGCTTAAGATCACATAAGTAATTTATCCCAGAGGTATATCTAGAAAATGGGTGTTTGGATTCCTTGTACAATGTTCTGATAAATAAGCCAGCCTATAACGGCTTTTTGGAGCTAAAAGGTAAACAAAAGATTATCAGAAAATAAACTAGCTATGGCAGAAATTTTAAAAGGTCTCTGTTTTCACTGACCCACGATTGTTTATTTTCCCATATGTGTGTTAACATTTGTGGGCACTCTTTTATTGTTATTTTTGTTGGCCCCTCTCTGTTTCCTCTTCTGAAGATCTGCCCTTCAGAGCAGTGGACCTCCTGCTGTTTTTCAACCCGACTTTCTGTCCACCAAATGTTGTCTGATGCCTGGAGACCACACAGATGATTTATTTCTGCCCCACTGAAATGCACATCTTTATGTGTCTTCTTGGACCAGGATTTGGTGCAGTGTCCGAGTTCTCACCCTGACAGGGTGACCATACATCGTAGTTTTTCTGGAAAAAAAAAATGCCTGTTGCCCTAGTGTAGTTTAAAAAGGATGCCCCCTTTCACTCTCAAGTGTGTTACAATTTTCCAAAACACATATGATCACTGTATGGTGGCTGATCAGGTGAATGACTGGTGCTCTTGAGAGACAATAGGGACAGTGACAGCAGTTTTCCTGTCATTGCTCTTTCAATAGTATGTTGGCTACATTTTAAAAGTGAATATGAAAAAATTTCTGTATGTAACTTCAAAACAAAATTGTAACCTACCATAAAGCAGATATTAATAATGGTTTCCTAGTTATATCTAGAGATGAGTATCTTTAATAGCTCCTGCATTTTTTAATTAAAAAAGTCAATTTTCAGTTGAAACACTTTCTACATCTGACTTCTGAGAAATAACATTCTATTTGTTTTCCATTTATTTTACTTAGTAAACATTCTTGGTTTTCTTGCTGGATAGTCCTCTTATTTCTATTAAAATATGGAATTGGGTGCCATATAAAGCAGTCCTTGGAGTTTTTTCTCTGTCTATTTGGACTCCTACCATGATCTCATGTAGTCCTGTGGTTTCATATATGACAGCCTTATGCAGGTAACTCTTGGATGACAAATGTTTAGACCCAATTGCTTACATCTGAATTTTTATTCATACATTTATTTATTGTCTTACGCAACAAATATTCTTTAGCTGCTAATAATTACAAGGCACTTCTCTCTGTGCTTCTCTCTCTCACAGTGAGTAAGATGGATGCATTACACTTGTGGAGCTTGCATTTAGGGAATGAACAGGGAATAACAATTGTAAAGAATAACAGTTCATTCTTTACAGAGCAACCACAATTATCTTATTAAACTCGAGCCAGATCCTTTCACCACTCAAATCCTTCCAAGAGTTTTCCATAAAAAATAGAATAAAATGCCTTTCCCATGTTTATAGCACCCAATGTGATACAGCCATGACCTCCATAATCTCACTTCACTACTCATGCCCTTTCTTTCTTCTCTACACTGACCTCCGGACTGTTCCCTGTACAAATCAAACCTGCTCCCACCTTGCAGCCAGTACATTTATTTCTTCTTGGCCAAAAATGTTCATCCCTGAGATATTTGCATGGCTCATGGCTGCTCTTAATTCAGGTCATTGTAGCTGTTACCTCCATAGAGAGGCTTTCACTGATTACCTGGCCTAAAGTAACTTCTCACTCCCTCATCCCCTCTCTATTTCCATATCCAGTTTAACCTTTGTTCTAAACTACCATAAACATATATCGATGTTTTTGTATTACTCTTCTAACACTTCCCTAAAATGTTGCCATGATAATGAAAGAAACGTTAGCACTCACTGCTTTATCCCAAACCTGGAAAAGTGTAGGCCATGCTATAACAGTATCAATTAAATCTGATGGATGAATAAATGAATCAATTCAAACAATCTTAATAACCTCTGCTGCATAGGACTTCACACATTGGTGACTCTGACATGAAATAAAACCCTAAGCCTGATGAAAGACAAGCAGGGGAAACAATATCAAGATGTCTTTCAACACTTTCTTTCTTGTCTTACATGATAAGGAAGGTCAGTTTTGTGATATGAAAGCTATATAACATGATATTATGGTTTCAAATTTTGTGACCTCAAGAAGTTACTTGCTCTTTCTCTCCATTATGTTCCTTCCAAGTTTTGTGTCTCACTGAATTGTGAGAATTACATGATATAATGCCCATAAAATGCTTAGAAGAGTACTTGGCACATTGAAAATGTATACAACACTTATTTTTGAAAAATATTTTTTTATATTCATTACTTATGGTATTTACTAATTGATAGATCAAAGTTTGTTATGCCCTCCTGCCCTCTCACCATTCTTGATTGATGCCAGATAGGGCAAATGTTTTGATGGTAGATAGTAGAGAGTAGATAGTATCACCAACTCAAATGCCATGTGATTGTTTTATGTGGAAAATAATGTGTGGACACTGTTCTCATCCTGTGGATATTAGGCACAGTGTGGCTTTAATCCTGAGTGATTCATAGTCCTCCTACTCCCAGTGGAAATGAGACAGTGCTTAGTGCTAGCTTTACTGTTAAGTGTTCAATGAGTCCCTGAAGAATCCAATTAGATTAGTGACAGTCTTCTTCTACAGATATAAAAGCAGATGCAGAAAGGCTCACCATACAAGATTTTTGGGCTTTATCCTTATTAATCTGTTTCAATTCTCTGTCATTTTCCCTTCACCTTTTTGCTTTGGAGCCCTGATATTGCCAGATCAGCTGCTTTGGATCAGGTGGGCTAGTGGTGGTGGTTTTATGGAGCATGTGGATAATAGTGTTTTATTTTCAGGATGTTTCAATTTGTCTAAAAGAGGGATTATTGCTGCTTTTACTGCAGCTGTTCCTCTTCTGTGTTTAACCTCAGACACCCAGAAAGAAGCAGTGGGGAGTAATAAATTACTTTATTCTTTTTATCTTGAACAGCAAGATTTTATAGCAAACCAACTAAACTCCACCTCTCCCATCCACCTGGAAAAAAGAAACAGATGAAATCAGATGACAATTTTAATTTTTAATATTTAACAACATAAGAGATGCAGTTTTTAGTCAGAATTTCCACAACCTATCACCATCATTTGGAATTAAGCCATCAGTTACATATGTTGCTCATATAGTAATAGCAGTGGTAGTGAGAGTAAAAAAAAAGGAATACATGGAACAAATAAGGACTTCAGATGCTTGTGCTGTTACTGAGGCCAGAACTGGAGAGATGCTCAGTCATCCCGCTCAACTGTATCCACCTATTTGGAGAAGAGTCAATGTGAAGAGCTCAGCTTATCTTTCATTCTACATCTTTCCCCCCAGAAGGCTACAGAATAATGACAGCGCCAGGAAAGACCACTTTACAGAAAGTGATAGAGTTTATTAAGGTGTAATTTTTACCTATGATGTCAAGATCCCAAATTATTTGTGCCTCAATACTAAAGAGCTAAAACATCACAATGGCAGACTGAAATTAAAACGAGTCACTGTGGCTAAGAATGGTTAATCATAACAGCTCCCCACTGAACATTATGTCATTTATTTCAGTATCTTCAGTGCCCAGAATAGCATCAATAAATGTTTATAAAATGGATGAATGAGTGAATGTTCTGGTCTTAGCCCTGCCTATAACTCCTGGGTGATCTTGAAATTGGTTTACCTTCTCCAAGTCCATTGCCATGATTCCAGTTTAGGATGCCCTCATCTCACACCTCGATTACTCCCTGAGCTTTATAACTAGGAACTAGCCTTTCAGTTTTGGCATCCTACCTCTGTCTGAATCCTTGCTCCTTTTTCTGTACTGCTGACAAAATTACATTTTCTAAAATGAAAGTTCTTTAAGGACAGTCTTCCACTTATCTGATGGCTTTTCATCTCCCTTGGTTTTAAAGTCCAGATTATAATTTTTGCATTTGGTTTGTAATGTACAACATAATGCAGCTCTGATAAACCAACAGTATAATGTTTTCCTACTACCATGTTTGTTTTACATGATCCCATCATACTGAACAACCTTCTGCATAGATTTTAACACAAACATTTTTTCACATTTTAACATCCCCGATATGATGAATCTCAATCATTGATATAATTGCATTATTTCTCTTTCATATTAGCACACAAAATGATTCATTTTATATTTGATATCAATCCATATTTAATTGATAATATATTATTTTAACCCTTAACTTTAAATTCTGGCCCTTGACATATAATAGCAGGAAAACTCACAGATTATCCACTTGGTTAACATTCTTCCAGAGGAATGTCTCTCAGTTTTTAATATCTCAGCTTCATAGAACATATACATTTTTAATAGCATGTTTTTGGCTAATATTTATTTTTAAAAATATGTCCCCAAAGTTCAATGAAGCACTTTTTAACAAAATGACTTGCTGGAAAATCCTTGAGTTATAACTGAAATACAAATGCTAGAATGTTAGAGTCCCTTTTATGAGTATACAAACTGAAAAGTGTGCCAAATGTCACAAAGGGCCTGCGATCCTTGCAGACTGCTGCCAGGAAGAGAGGTTGCCCAGTGTCTTCAGAATGTGAGCAATTCTATGTCTACATATGTTTGTCCTGAATGTGTCTGTGGAGTGGCTTTCGTATTTATCCCTTATTCTTGCAGTGATTTTGGGATAGCATTCAAGAATGCCAGGAAGAAATAGAGAGATTGAGAAAGATGATAAAAAAAATGTTACTGCCTATATTAAACATGTTAACAGCCATATTAAAACCATGTTAATAGGTGATGAGACAACTTTCAACATTTTACAATGTAATCCTATTTTATGATGTAATTATATCACAGGGTTTGGGTTACATTATAAAAAGTACCTGACAATATTGGGATGAGATGTGCAGTAGATTCTTTAATATCTTAGTGAACTAGTATAAGGCCATACATTTACCTGGACCTCTTCATATATGAACATAGACAGTGACTTGCTTTGGCCAATGGGACAATGATAAATGCATAGGAAGCAGAGCCTAATAAATGCTTTGTATTGTTTATAGTTTGTTTTTCTGTATATTTTGAAGGTTTTGCATTTTAAGAACTTTCTGGCTAAGGAGATACTGCCCCTCCCTAGGTTACCCAGTTCTTAGGGGTCTAGGGATAGCAAAGAGCTCAGCCTGGATTGATGAGGTTGATATGCAAACTCACCAATCCAGAGTCCACCTCCTCTGTTAGGCCCATGCATCCTGGGAGGCAATGTTCTTCTTCCTTGCTCATTCTAGCACTGGACACCAGGCAACTAGGGACCACTCCACTCCTATGCAGTGTCCCTACTTATCCACAGTTTTGCTTTTTATGGTTACAGGTCAGTCACGGTCTGAAAAGATTACATGGAGATTTACAGAAGTAAACAATTCGTAAGTTTTTAACTGCACAGCATTCTGTGTAGATTTATATGGACCTCTCATGACATCTTGCTCAGTCCTCCCCAAGATGTGAGTTGTCCCTTTTGTCCAGAGTATCCAAGTTGTACACGCTCCCGCTCTACATCACTGAGCAGCCTTCTTGGTTATCAAAACAAGTGTCACAGTATCACGGTGCTTCTGTCCCAGTAACCCTTATTTTACTTTAGTAAGTTCTCATTCACCTCACTCCATTTCATCATGTAGGTGCTTTATTATCTTATATCACAAGAAGAAAAATGATGAATATTGTACAATAAGATATTTTGCAAGAGACCACATTCACATAACTTTTATTACAGTTTGCTATAATTGTTCTATTTTATTATTAGTTATTTTTGTTAATATTTTACTGTACCTAATGTATGAATTAAACTTTACTATAGGTATGATGTGTATAGGAAAAAACATAGTACATATCCATGTTGTCAGGTATACACTGGGGTGCTTAGAACATATCTTCCTGGATAAAGGGGAATACTATAGTTTTAAAGCCTGTCAAAATATTCAAACTAGCCAATCCTAAATTGTTTACCCTGCTCTAGCCTCAGTTTGTTGCTAGCTACGGTATTCTATATTCTGACCACCCTCAAACTCCCCCATATTGCCCTGCATGATGTGCTGTGCCTCCTGTTTCTAGGACCTCTGCATAATAAACTTTTGTTTTCATAACCCTCTTGTGGCTGCACCTTACAGACCATCACATAAAAGAATGTAGAACAGCTGGTGTGTTTGGGCTTGCTCTCTTGCATCACTGCCTTTCTTCCTTAGAATAGCATGCCTCCAGTTAGCTGATGTTCTGCAAGCAATGAGAGACGGTGGAGAAGTTTGGGCCTCAACCCACAGCTGAAAGTAACCCTGCCCATTTCACCCCAGATTAGACAAACCACAGTCTACACGTAACTATGTGTGAGCAAGAAGGAAATGTTCATTTTTGTAAGCTAATGTTTGGGGATGGAATGTTATCAGAACCATTGTGGAATAACATTTAATGACGGAAAAGAGAGTGTTGATTGGAGATTTTATTCAGATCATTTGATTTTTGGAAAGAAATGCTAGTGTTAAGCAGGAGACAGACCAAACCTCATATCCTTGTCACCAGCCCCAGTAACTCTAGCTTATCCTTTCCTTGTTTCTTATTATGATTATTTTTAATTTCATTTTTTAATTATATTTACATTCAATATCATTTTATATTAGTTTCAAGTGTATAGTAGAGTGGTCAGACAATCACATACTTTACAAAATGTTCTCCCAATATTTGCAGTACTCCTCTGGCACCACTCAGAGCTATTACAATATTATAGAATATATTCCTTTATTTGTATATGTATCTTCTAGTCACTTGGCCTGAGCCATTGCCTATTTTTCCATTGCATCATCTTTCCTATATTTTAATACATAGCAAATGCTGATGTTTTTGTTTTCCTAAACTATTGATTAAGACACTCATTTACCTGGAGAATAGAAACAATTTCTATTCCCAGAGTTTAGCATGATGCCTAGTACATAATAAAATCTTAAAAATTATTTGCTGATTAAATGAATTACTTCATCTCAACTCTGTCTCTTAATACTATTTGACTTTGAATAAGATACTTTATTTTTATGGTTTTAGAATCCTTTTTTAAGAAAAAAATCAATGAGAGATTTGGTCTAAATTGTGAGGGAGGACACCAAAAACCAGGAATTTATTTTTTTAAAATGTGTACTTATTCTTACATATTTAAACTTCAGTCACTTTCAAAGTACTCTCCATATGATGCAATACACCTATTGAGACATTTTTCTCCTGCTCAAAACAGTTTTTGAACTCATGGATTTTGATGCCTTTTAGTGTTTCTGCTGTTTTCTGTTTCACTTCTTCCACATCAGCAAAATGTTTCCTGTTGAGGACATTTTTCATCCAAAGAAACCAAAAGTTTGCTCAGGATGAGATCTGGTAAATAGGAGGTGGGTGGGGCACTGGAGTCATGCTGTTTTTGGTCAAAAACTGCTGACACTAAGTACAGTGTGGGCAGGTGCACTGGTAAATCACTCATCATGAAATGGGCAAATATGTTGAAAGAATCTTCAAAAAAAATTCATCAATGCCTAATGCAGCCTCTCACAACAATGCCATCTGGTACGCTGATACATACGGATTCCTAGAATATTCACCCAGCAGGGGAAGCCTGTACAACAAGGGACCTGCCCTCCAGAAGATAATTCCATGGTTCTTTGGGTCTCCCCCATATCTCTAATATTATATTTGTGTAATACATTTTCATGTGCTAAATTTAGAGAAAATTAGTCATTTATATAATCACAAAGTTTACATAAATTTATGTACACTTTTATCAGGAAGTGATGAGATAAAAATAAGATTCTCACAAATATTATTAATCTTTTATACTTAGCTATATTTTCTTCCTTTAAAATATATCTCTTTTTATTACATTTATTTTTATAACTCAGCATGAATTTTTATATCATTTACATCTAGTTCTTCACATGTCTGTATCTTATATTTAAGATTAAATCATGTTTTAATAGAATGCTTACTAGTTCATTAAATTTTAATTTATATTAATTATAGCTTTTAAATTTATGAATTTTTCCTAATTTTAGCTTCAGATGCACCACATTATTACTGGGATAGGCTGTTTTCTATATCATTGTTTTATAAATTCATGCATCTAGCTTTTAGTTTAATAGATTAAGCACTCATATTATGCTAGTAGAGTCAGCATTCTTGTAGTCACTGGATATCTTGCGATGTATGAGAGAGTGTAAGGTTCTGTCTTAAAATAATACAGTTTGTAGTATCTGCATATTAGATGTTGAACTATAGATTGGATAAGAAACCTAGGTCTCATCTGCTTATGCATAGTAAACAATCATTTTATATTTGTTTTAAATTCTCAAAAATAAAATCCACTTGCACTCCCATGGACTGGTTTGAAAAACTGTATCTCTGTGTATTAAAGAGGCTTTTCTAGGTTCCTATAGCATAAGTTTTAATGAACAGGTATTAAATTATTTTCCAAGGGAATGACAATTGAACCCATTTATGGCTGTGATCAGTTGGCCTTTCAAAGCAATTCACATTATCAAACCAGAACACTTCACATTGGAGTTTGAGAAAATGGTCACTTAACTGTTTTATACAAGAACAATGGACAAATACCTTCCTTTATATCTGTGTATCTTGAGAATTCTTTCAAATAGCTTCCACAAAAATGAATTTGTCACAATTTAAAGAATAACAGCTCAAACTCTAAAGTGGCAGTTTCCTTCAAACTTTTTCTTTTATTTAAAAAAATCTTAAAGGTCTAGAAGCTAGGCAAGGCGCCACTTTATGATAGTTTAGATTTCTTTTTTGAATTGTCATTACTTGGGAATTTAAGATTTTAAAATATTATTTATTAGTTTTGTTTATCTCATTTTTTAAAATATACTTCACTATGGAAAGCAAAGGTCTGCTGTATGGTTAATTATTGTAACAATGTTCTACGGATGCTTGAAAATGTGCAGATGTGTTATCACCAAAAAACCAGGTTCCACTGCCTATGTCTACAAAAGCTAAATTCATGAAGCAGCTGCTGGTGTAAAAGGAAAGAGTTTTTATTCAGGTGCTTCATGATTTGGCAGAATGGTGCACTCCTATCTCAAAGATCATCTCCTTTGCAAGACCTAGACAAAAGCCAGTACCCAGAGTTCCTGCTCCAATTTAACGTACAGTCCTTTGGAGCCCACAGACAGCTGCTAAGTGGTTATAGTCCTCATCCAGGTAGCTTAGCTTGTTGCCAGCTGCTGTCCATTTCAGGCTCCCTCCTGGAGCCTATGTGGCCATGGGTCATGATGCTGCCAGGGCCACAGTGTCACATACTCCTGAGACAGATCGTACAATGCACTGGCAAATGCATCACCTGGTGGGAGAGTAAAAGAGAGAGAGAAAGAGAAAGAGAAAGAAACAGAGACAGAGAGAGAAAGGGAGAAAGAATGAAAGAGAGATGCTTCCTCTCCAAGGCTGTAGGCCACTTGGCCCATGGAAAGAAAGAACAGCACACTGTGAGAGTTCAGGTCACAAACCGGTGAACCACAAGCAAGAGTCAGACAGAGTTTATTTGCCCCACTGGGGATCTACCAGGTTGGGTGTAGGATGGACCAGGTACTTCCTCAAGATGAGCAATCCACTTCCCAAACATTTGCACAATTGGGTGGGTCCACTTCCCAACCAGTTCTTCCTTTTTCCCAGGCTGTTCTCACAGGCCTCTTTCATCTAGAACTCCCCTGCACCATTTTGACTTCTATGCCACATACGCCTGCCTTTTCCTGGTCCTAACCCCAATCAGGTACCACAAAGTGGGGAAATAATCTTTCTTATCCAATTCTTGCTAGCTTTTTGCACACTCACTCTAAGAACCTCCCCCTGCCACCATCTTGGCCAACAGGCAGAGACTCCCTTACACTCCAGACAGACTGTCTACTGGTAACAGATAGAGCAAATAATCAATATCCACCAGCAAATTCATATATCAGGTAGACACTCTAGACTGGAAAAGTAGTTAATCAATTCCTCAGGCCTCTTTGCAGCCAGAGGTGGCCATGTGACATTCTTGACTTCTAAGAGGTGTATTACAAAGACTTTGCTTTGATCCATACAGCTGTAGTAGCCTTTTCTTCTTGCCATTCTTTCTGCCTGCACCTGGAATATGACTGAAAAGGTAGCAAACTGAGTTTCTTAAAGTTATAATTTAGCTACCAGGACAGCATTAAACTAACAACTTCTACATTTCCCTTATGCAAGGAGAGGTAAATTATTCTGTGTTTAAATCACCCTTTTAAATTAATAATATTATTCAAACGTTTTCTAAGTTCATAAGTTGTATACCTGGTCTTGCAGATACTGATTTTGCAAATAATCCTTCATATGTGTAATAGCATTTTAAAATACATGTTGATGCCATTACATTTAGAATATGTTTTTCATTTTTGTATCTATATTGTGAATTGTTATATGTTAATATAAAGTGCTCTCCTTTACTTATTAGTTACTTTTTACCTTAAAATTGTATTATCTCATTCATTCATTCATCAAAAATATGGATTAGGTGCTGTAGTAATCAAGGTTTACTTTGAACACTTATGTATTCTTCACAAAAATATCAGAATAAGATTTTTAAAATGTGTTTTATGTCAATTTACTATCTAATTAGAACTGTCATTGTTTCCCATCCTACATGGAATAAAATATGACTTCCTGACAATTAAGCTAACCCTTTTAGTACCTTTGTAATTTGCTCCTTGCTGAACCATGGAACTTTCTCCACCATCATTCTCTCTAAATCCACTCTCCTCTACTCACTGCTTATTGACAATGCCATCTTTGTTATCATTCAGTGATTTTCTGCACTATCTGATCACGTTGCTCTTCCCCTGATTTGTCCTGTATCTGACTTCATATCATCTTGCAAGTTCATATCAGTTGTTTTTTTCTCACAAAAAAACCCAATTCAAATGGCTTAATTTCATTGCATCATATAATTCAGAATTCCAAGATCAAGCTCCCAGTCTGATTTAATTGAGCTACTCATGCTCCTGAGATGTGCAGCGATTGAACTGTGTTAATGTATCTCAGGCTGACTGCGAAAGAGCTGAAATATTACAGTTCTAAATTCTGTATGTGTCAAAGAATAAAAGAAATATGAGCTCTTTACATAAGCTCTTCTTAACAATTCAGAAGGAACTCTGCAAGAAATTCCCTAGTATCTTATAAGCCTCCTGCTATACTTACTGGAATGGGACCACCTTAGCTCAACTAGGTACTTTCCTATATCTGGGTGGCTTAACTTGTCTGATATGAACAAGGAGGAACATTGAAAAAAAACTGGCATTTTGTGAGGAAGGATAGGAGGGGAGCATGGATCCTGGAGACACAATGGACAATTCTACTAACAAATTTCAGTACAAATTTGCCTACATGTCAAAAAAGCACCCAATTTTTCCTAGCCTTATTATTTTCTTTATACTATAATTCATGATATATAATATTTTGTGTGTTTCTTTACTTATGTAGTCATACATGTGATACCTTTTTACCCTTTCCAAAATAGAAATTTCTGAAGGAGAAGTACCTTTTTGTGTGTTATTCACTATCATAATTCCAGATCCTAGAATAGCAGCAACAGTCACCAAAACAAATAAATAAACCAATCATTTAATAAAGTCTGTCATCCAAATGTTGATTTAATTTGCATAGCAAGAAATTGGGGGTTCAGATCTTTGATTTATATTGTTATGAACCAAGGTATGTGATTCATTCCATAATAATGAAACATGAAACATATGGAACTTCAGAGGAAAAACGTTTCTTATAATTGGGGACCTCACTAAAGACTGCATGGAGAGAGTCCTTAAACATCTTTAATTATCATGGAAATACAAATTAAAGCCACACTGAGATACTATTTTGCATACATTAGAGTCACTAACAAACAAACCAAAAAACAAAACAAAACTAAACAAGAAACAAGTGTAGTCGTGGGTGTAGAGCAATTGGAGCTCCCGTACGTTGTTGGTAGAAGTATAAAACTGTATTCTCACTCTGAGAATCAGAATGGGACTTCTTATAAAGCTATGCAGATACTCGCCTTTGAGCCAGCAATTCAATTCCTTAGTGTTTATCTAGAAGAAATTAAAACTTATGCAAGGGTATTCATAGTAGTTTCATTTGTAATAGGTCAACCTGGACAGACCAACTATCATCAATAAGAAATAAGCAAAGATGGTTGCTTATTCATAATAATACATACATAATTTATACATAATAATGCTTTTGAGTAATAAAAAGAAGTAAATTACAGAAAGAGCCAATAAAAAGTGTGCATCTCAAAAACAGTAGAATGCATCAAAGAAGCCTCACATAAATAAGTACATATGGTATGATTTCATTTACATGAAAATTTTGAGCTAGAAGACTGACTGGAAAAAACCTCAAGAAAACTTTAGATCAGCATGCCCAACCCTTTTACGTAAAAGGTCATATAGTGAATATTTTAAGCTTTGTATCCTTGGTGGTTTTTGTTGCAATTACCCAAATCTGCAATTGCAATGCAGAATCAGCCACAGACAATATGTAAACAAATGTGTGGCTAGATTTCAATAAAAGTTTATTGAAACTTTTGCAAAATCTGTTGGAGGGCCAGGTGTGACCTGTTAGCAAAAAATTGCTATCCTGTTTTACAGTGATGACAATGTTTCATATCTTAACGAAGATTATACAAAGGGTCATATATTTGTCAAAATTTAGTGTATGCACATTTAATTTTAATTCATTTCATTACAGGTAACAAATGTTGATGTATGTGTTGAAATATTTGGGGAAAAGTGTACTAATGTCTGTAATTTACTTTGAAATGTATTTAAAATTAGGTTGAATAATAAGAGTAGAATTAATAGAGGAATAGACAGTTGAGTAGAAATGTGGTAAAACAACTGAGCAAAATGTAAGTGGAAGAATAAAAGTTGTAGGGTTATAATATTCACTTTAAAATTCTTTCACTTTTCCATTGTAATCAATTTTTTAACAAAATGTTGAGACGATGGTTTAGAGAAGCTGATCCTTTAGCAAGTAGGTGGAGGTAGTGAACCCTTGTACCAACCCATGAATTAGAGGCCAAGTGACTTGGCCTTTTGCTCCAGTTTGACCCTTAGGGGCATCATCTCAATCTCTGTGTTTCAATGTCTACATCTGCATTTAACAAGGTTGTTGATAAATATTTACTTAATTAATGTTTAATTGAAACAATGAAAAAAGTGTTAGATGATCTCTCTGGTCTCTCCTAGTTTCACTCATATGTTAAATTTTTACTGAGTGTCAATAAGGTCACACATTTCCACCATGATTTAAAATATTTTACTAATGCATGTTTGATGTATAATTATGTAAATTATTTTAATAACATATAGTTTTAAATGATGAACTAAAATGTGTTGTTGCAAATGAATAATAGCTCTTAGAAGTAGACCCCTGGAAAATATACATAAGTTTTGGCAAGAAAGTAAGTGTCAGATACAGCAACATAGCTATGCTATTCTTTTCAATGTTTCTTCCCAAAAGTTAAAAAGTGTAAATTAACATATATGCTATTACAGTTTACAGTTTGAATCTAATAGTAGCTACTTTGAAAAACTTCGTTCCTTTCAATATGACATTTTTGTGTTGATTTTTAAGTATCCTTATTACTATTTGAAGTAAAAGTTGTTAAAATAATCCTCATAATTGATCAGGTTCAAGCGGCCATGAAATCATGGTGGATCCATGAATAAATGTCAATACCTTTTTTTACTAGCAGCTGTGTCCTTGGTTATTGAGTTTCAAGTTGTGTAAAAGAAAAGATCATTGTGACATGCCACCAAGAAGTACTTATTATGCTTTCCTTGGTATCTAAACTAATAACAACTGAAAATATTCCATTTTACCAAGCACAATAAAATTCAGAACTCATTATTCCCAAGGGATATGTTCCAAAATCCCCAGTGGATACTTAAAACTGTGGATAGTACTGAGCCCTAGGGATGCTATGTTTTCTCCATACACACATACCTATGATAAAGCTTAATTTATGAATTAGGCACATTAACAGATCAACTACAATAACTAATGATAAAATTGAGTAATTATAACAATATATTGTAATAAAACTTCTGTGAATATTGTTTCTTTCTCAAAATATCTTATTGTATTTGTACTCACCTCTTCATTTAAAGAAAACAGTTCACAGTTTTTCTTTGGCATATCTGAATTAATAGCATCACTGCTTCTGCACTTGGGGTCATTATTACATAAACTTAGGGTTACTTGAATAGAAACACAGCCATACTGCAACAGTTGATATGATAACTGAGAGGCTGCTAAGTGACTCTGCTAAGTGACTAGTGGGCAGGCAGCATATAGAGCATGGATACAAAGGAAAAAAGGATGGTTCATTTCCTGGATAGGATGGAATGGGACAGAACAATGCACAAATCAAAACTTATTTTTTCTGGAATTTTCCATTTGATATTTTTACCACTGTTGACTGTGGGCAACTGAAATCTCAGAAAGTGAAACCACCCAAACAGGACTACTGTATGCATTTATCTTACACTGTTTATAAGACAATTTTTTCATGCTTTGATTCTTATATAGGATCTCTGCAATGTGGCTCCCTGTACATTAAGTACATTGTGTACATCTATCAGGATTAGTGTTTTGTTCTCACATTTATGTGGATGAGCCTAAGGCTTCATTCAGAGTAAGAGAACCTTATAGCTCCAAATTCATCGGAACACATAGAGTTTCTTTAGAATCACCATCTCAGGGATATGCTTTACTTTCCCTGGACACTATTCTTTAAGCATCTTTTGTTTATATTTACTTCTATGAACCTCTTTCAGCCATGATCCCTTATGGAAAGATGGACTCTTAAAAACACCTTTGTGCACTTAGTTTTTTCTGTGATATATAGGAACTTGGCAAGATTTCCAATGCTCAGGAAATATCTACAAAGTAGTCACAACGTTGAGCTAACACAGAGGTTCTCAAATTTATCTGTACACTAGAGTCTTGGAGGAATCTTTTTAAATGCTACAAATCTTGGGACACACCCCAAGTCAATTAAATTACAATCTCTGGGTATGAACCAAAATCATTAGTATTTTTTGAAGCTTTACAGGTTATTCCAATGTGTAGACAAGTTTGGGAATAAATAGGCTAGCAGTAATAATTAAAAATTTAAAAAAAAGATGCTATGCATTTATCCTTCGATAGATACTTAGGTTGTTTCCATACCTTGACATACAATGAACAAAGAAAAAGCGAAGAAAGATATAGGATAAATAAAAGTGTGTATTAAAAAATGTAAAAAATGAGATATTATATAGCCTTAAAAAAGAAGAAAATCCTGCTTTTGCAGCAACATGGGGGCAGCTGGGGGGCATTATGCTAAATGAAACAAGCCAGACAGAGGAAAGACAATAATGCATAGTATCACTAATACGTGGAATCTTAAAACAATTGAACTTATGCAAACAGAGAGTGGAAAAGTGCTTGCCTGGTGCCTGAGGATGAGCGGAGCATGGAGAGGTGGGTAAAAAGACACAAGCTCTCAGCTATCACATGAACAGGTCTGAGAGTCTAATGAAAAACATGGTGACTCTAGTTGATAATGTTATATGGAATTATATAATGTTCTATAGCACTTTGATAAAATTTAGAACTCAAATGTTCTCATCAAAGAGAAATATGTAAGGTGATGAATTTGTTAATTAATTTAATGGGGGAGAATCCTTTCACAATGTATACTTACATCAAATTATCACATCATACATTTTAAATATGTCACAATTTTATTTTTTAATTATTTTGCCAATAAAGTTGCAAAGAAAGAAAGGAGGAAGAAAGAAAAGAATACAAAAAAGAAGGAAATACATTATGAAGGGCCACACTTAATTTTCCATTTTTAAGAGGAAAATTTAGGGATGACATAACATTATAACTCTTAAATCAACTTTTATTTCTGAAGACAAATGATTAAATGTTAAGTACATTTGAAGACACTACCATCAGTGAAGGCTTATTTGTTTAGCAATAGCCACCAGCTTATACGTATGTAGCCATTTACACATTAATTCTGAAAGTAATAAGCTGTAAGATGTGAACAATGGCTTAGTGGGTATTTAGTAAAGATCATATTGGAAAAGTTTAATATGTGTGCATATAAATAAAGTCATATTAAAGCTTGTCCAAAAACAAGGGAAACCAATCACAAGAATTTGCATAGCAGGTTATATACTTTAATTTTAAAAAGATGGAAAACAACATAAAACTTTTGATTTTCTAAGGTAGGAGTCATATTATACGCAAAAAAGGCATAATATGCTGTACGTGGCTTTTGGTTTTGAGAAACAGCCACACGTTATATGGAATTCAATCAGATAGTCCCTGTATGATTAAGTTACTATGCAGAACAAAGTCTTTTGGAAAATATATTATGTTATTCATATTCTATAGATTTTTCTAACTATATGAATCATATTGGACACATTTCCAGATCATTTAATTCAGGGTCGCACTGAGAGAGCAGGGCATGCGCACTGTAACCCTGCCTACAGGTGTCTCCACTGCTAAGACTCTACTTTCCTTGTCATCTGCACCGGCACATTCCCCCTTTCTTGGATTATTTTATCCTGATAGCATTAAGTTTTAACAGGAGAAAAGTCAATGTTATAGTTTTCTAATGAAAATGTAAATTATATAGTTTTACTTTGAATATTAGTGGAAACACTTAGAACATGTTTAGTGCTGTAACATTAAAAATGTCTTTACTACCTAAATTTTATGAGAATTTAGAAATTCTAAAAGTTTTTGAATAAACAAAAATTACATGGACAAACAAGAAGATGACAGACAGTATTGTATACTTGGTCAGAATAAAGAGAAATGCTCATCAATTTTAATATAGACATTTGCCTATAATATAGGTCTAAAGGGAATACTCGGCATTTGAAACTTTCATGGGTTCATCTGAATGAAGAGTGAACAAAATTGTACCTTGATTGTGAATATTATTGAATTGAGTTTAGATTAGGCAAGTTTGTAAACTTCTTTCTTGTTGGCTTAGTCTTGGGAAAAATTTTTAAGTAACACTTTATTTTTTACTTAATGACTCACAGAATTGTAGAAATTGGGGTTCTGAAAAGTGGCAAAAAGTGACTTTAAGGAGGAGCGAAATAAGAGAGATCATACTTCTTTGCTCACCCTGGGACAGCCCACATCTTTAGAACTTTCACAGGCACTAACTGCAGTTATGTTCGTTAATTGATTTAAGGAATTAGGTTGAAATTTTGATATTTTTTAAAAAATTTACTTTTAATTACAGTTAACATTTAATAGTATGTTATATTATTTTCAGGTGTACAGGATAGTGGTTAGACAATTATATAATTTACAAAGTGATTCCCCCCTGATAGCTCTAGTAGACACCTGGCACAATACATAGTTACTACAATATTATGACCATGTTCCCTATGCTATACTTTATATCCCCAGGACTACTTTGTGACTTCCAATTTCTACCTACTCCATTCACCATTTTCATCCAGCCTTCCTAACCCC
>PVKM010021414.1:0-16430 GCA_004027735.1 Carollia perspicillata
CATTCAGAGGCTTTGGTTTGTTGAACAACTGCGCCCCAACTCCGCCTGTTTTGTTGACCTGTCTTTCGCGGTATTGGGAGCTGTGCGCCCTCTGCTGGACAGAGCATCACATGCGGCCTCCCCACAACACCTGGCTAAATGAATTTAAAGCTGTTGCTAACACAGGGGAAGATTTTCTTCTCAGGCTTGGTGCTCTGCCAGTGTAAGATAATGACTATGAAAACAGACCTCTGGGTTGTTTAGGGTAATTTTAAATCTAATCTGAACACACAAGCAAAAGTCACTTTATATTCTACTCTAGTCAACTTGATACCCACCCATATCCTCTCTGTGTGGAATGTGGCTTTAATGTTGTTCTAATGGCATCAGTTAAGTGGAACAATACATCAAAGTGTATATCTTTGTGATCAGAGTAAATGTAATCATAAGAAAAATCACCTACTAACTCACATTTTCTATTTAACATATGTTGCAATTTTTTATGGGAGTGGAAGATTTTGGCATTATTTGAATGATTTCCCTTATGTTTATTTTTTTTAAATATGTTTTTTTAACATTTATTTACTTTTAGAGAGAGGGGAAGGGAAGGAGAGAAACATCAATGTGTGTTTGCTTCTCAGGCATCCCTAACTGGGGACCTGGCCCTCAACCCAGACATGTGCCCTGACTAGGAATCGAACTGGCGACCCTTTGGTTCTCAGGCTCATGCTCAATCCACTGACCTACACCAGTGAGGGCTCTCTTATGTTTATTTTTAAATTTATTTTTACTCTTTAATTTTTTCTGCTATCCTTTACTGAAGGATTCCACATCCTCATGGGACCCCAGCCAAACCAGAAACCAGACAAGTCCTCAATATATAGCAGGAGGCCTGGAAGGGGACAGGAATGACTTATGATCCTGCCACACCTCCTTGGAAACAGAAACTACCACAGATAGACAGACAAGGGCCGGGGAGGAGAACTTTCTTCAGTCTAGGTTCTCTCCCTCTTGCCCCTACCTGAACGTCAAACCTGGCTTCACAGATCCCCAGCCCCTATCCCACCCATAGCAGTGTTTCTGGGACTCCCCTCTGCAAGGAGTGGCCCCGAGACTGCCTCCCATTGCTCTTCCTTTACTTTGCTCCTGGCAACTTCATGCCCTCTTCCTTCCATCAGCCTCTAGCCCATCACCCCCATGTTATCTAGCATTCTTTCTAACCTTAACATTTCAATTGCAGGGCTTAATTTTTTTTTAATTTTATGCATGTATTATTTAAGCATTAATGGGCACCTACTGTATACCAGGTGTTGTGTAGAGTTGTGCAGAGCATTAGGAGATGGAGGAGGAAAGAGATACCTGGAATCTTGAAAAGCTCAGTCTAGAGGGGGACTTTCAGGTTTGCAACATAAAAAGGCACTAACAGGCTTGGCTGGTGTTGCTCAGTGGATTGAGCATGGGCCTGCGAACCAAAGGGTCGCTGGTTCATTTGCCAGTCAGGACACATGCCCAGGTTGCAGACCAGGTCCCTAGTAGGGGGCTCGTGAGAGGCAACCACACATTGATATTTCTCTCCCTCTCTCTCTCCTTGCCTTCCCCTCTCTCTAAAAATAAATGAAAATAAAATATTTTTTAAAAAGGCACTAATAAAGAAAGTAACATGTTGTTTGGGAAACACAGAAGTCAGAATAATAACACTATAAAGGGGCAGAAATTAGAATATATTTTACAGGGTGGGAGGGGTAAGTATTGAGAGATGTTTATGTGTCTTCCAGTTAGACACAGTGAGGCATGGCATATAGTAGATGGCAGTGGGAAATAAATGGTATGTATGTGTCTAAGGAAAGGCCGGGTCTTTTGAGAGGCTAGAGTTTAAAGTGGAGAGTGGGAAGAGCTGAGCCTAGAGTGATATTTTAGGGCTTACAGCATACTAAGCAGATTGGATTGCATCTTACTGGACATGGCAAGTCACAGAAGGACTGTAACTAGGAGAATGTAGTGACTGCTTTTGGCTTTAGAAATATCTCAGGAAGGTAGACAATGAATAGAAGGTAGGGGAATGTCAAAATAGCAACAGGAGGCTATTTGAGAAACTGTTGGAGAAGAAAAGAAAAAAATGAATGAGAATGGGGATCCTGGAAAAGGGATTAACTGGAAAACTGCTCGAGATGTGAAAACTGACTGGATGTGGAGGATGCGGGGGATGGAAGACTCGACAGGTAGATGACATTGATACCAGGGTGAGCAGAGAAGGGTTAGTGTAGCGATAATGACTTTCACTTGAAGTATATTAGATTCAAGCTCATCACGTGTAAGGATATCCACTAAATAGGTGGAAGTACGGATCTTGAGCTCAGAGAGAGAAAATGGCTAAAGCAGGGATTGGGGGTTCACCAGGTAGAGTCTGAGAATCAGTGAGAGTGTCCAAGAAGAGTCTCTGTGTGGAGAGAGGGAAAAGGAAAAATGGAGCACCTCACACTTCCCTTTCACTTAGGAGAGTAAGGAGACAAATTCATTACCTGCTTTTTAAATATTAAACATTGCCAGAGATGTGGATTTGCATAATGTTTGGATAATCATTTGGATAATGTTTGGATAATCTTAATCGGAAATCTATTCAACAGTAAGCTTTTAAAAAGTATTTTTACTCCTACATGATCATGTTTTCATTGTAGAGTTTGTTTGCTTTAGCATCTTGGGTTAATATAAATGTATATTTTTAAAAACTCATATTAAATCAGAAATGACTTAAACATAAACTCTCAATGAAGTTTATCTATTCAAGTTAAAACCAGGATTAAGTTATATACATGATAAAACATCAAAGATTGAATTCTTTTTCGGTCAGCTTTAGAATGAGAGAATGAAAAATATACCTAATTTGTCCTGATTGCAAGGGGGAATCAGCATTCATTTTAATCTATATTCATATGTATAACTAGTTCTGAAAAGTGCCTGGAATTCTGGCCACTTAATAAGGAAGGAAGAATTTAGAAAACACACCAAATCTTAGGTTTTGTGGATGAGGAAACTAACTTCATGATAGATTTAACAAATACTACAGATTATATCTTTTGCCTCTTTAGGAGATTCATAATTCAAACTGTCACATTAAAGACTCTGTGGAGTTTTGAAGGAAATAAAATACTGATTTTGTTTAACCTAGACTTCCTAGCCTTAATATTTCTGAATTTGAATAATGGTACTTAAGTGTTCCTTTTATAACTAAATGGAGCAACATAAGATTTCAGGCTTATAGCAACAAAGCTCAGTTCAGTTAGGAAACATTTAACAATCATTTAATTTTCATAGGAACTGTGTAAGGTACTAAGGGCAAAAATTATTCATAAGCTAACAATAATAATAGTGACTTAAACTTGTTAAGTGTCTACCAGATGCTAGGAAATTGCTAAGCATTTTACATATACCATTCTATTTACCGCTCCCCGCTGTGAGGGAAGTAAGTGCTGTATCTCTCTATCTCTCTCTCATTCTTTTACTGTCTATATCTCTGATATCACACCATGCTACGGGAAGAGAATAACAGATAAAATAAATGATTGCAGTCAGCAGGTTGTTCCCATAGTTGGCCATCTGACCAGGGTTTAGGGTAAGTGGCATTGTAAGGTCTGGCAGTGTCCCTAGAGTGCACCTCTCCAATGGCAGAGGGTAAGCTTTTGCTAGTCTGTGCCTGCTTGGATATATAGCCTTGTCATTTTAGAAATGAGGAAATTTAGGCTCAGAGAGGGAAAGTGATTTTCTTAAGGTCATGGACCCCGTGAATTACAGACTGTGGCTCCAGAGTAGTTTCTGTCTGATCCCACTCTTCACATTCTTAACCACAACAGCACTGCCCATGGAGGATTTACAGCTTAAATCATGTCCATAAATTCTCAAGATGGGCTTCAGCTTTTTTGACTTGAGAATCTCCAGTCTGTGATGTCTAATGTTAATCCCTCACATTGTATTGCCCTGACAAGTTCTCCTCATTTAGCAACCAGCGGCTATAGCCCCTTTCTCTCTTTTGGTATCAAACAGCCCTTTGTGAGATGTAGTATATCATTTCTTCCACATTACATAATGCAATGTACATGAAGTAGATTAGGATATAGCTAATTTACAATTTTCCTGTATGGTTTCTGAATGTTCCTTTTTCTTTTCCTTAAGTGGGAAAAACGTGTGCTATATATTAAATCTTCTTTATACACTCTAGGCAATACTTAAACATTTAACTTTTAGCAATTTGTGTTTTTAATGAAATAGAGTTTTCCTGTTGGGTCATTTTCATAGAGTAACTTTGGTTGTCCAAACATATTCTGAAATACATTGGGGATTATGGTTTCAAGACATGTAAGCCTAAGGCCAAAGTATGAGTAACACATGATATTTTGTTACATTTCGTGAACAAACCACTGTTTTGTGGTATAATACAAAACACAGCTAAGTAGTTTAGATCACTATCAGGCATTACAAAGTTAGGTTTTCAATTTATGTGATTACTCAAAGCTCATTACAAGTATTCTCTAGCTCTAGGGAATGCAGCCTAGAAGATTGTGGTTTCCATTGTGAAAAATAGTATATTTTTAGTTCATTTATTATATTTTAGTTTATCTCAATTATACCCCTTTGTACTTTTAATATAATAGTTGAATTCACAAGTAAACTTACAAAGTTTATATATCAATAAGCCAAAAATGGTAAAAAGAAAAAAAAAAGAAAGAAAATACATTATTTCCATTTATTAGATTAGGCTCTGTATTCAGAATGTCACAGACATTCTATCAGTGAAACCACTATTATAAATTATTTTTTTCTACCATACCAACTGTGATGTTATAGAAAAGCTGTACGTTCTAGTTATGGCTCTAGTATATACTGGAAAGGCAGTCTGACTTTCCAATATTTTGGTTCCTTCACTTAGAAAATTTGCCTACTTTCATGCATTCTACAATATGAAAGGTCTTTTGAGTTATGTTAGGAATAACATGAGCTTTGAAATTAACTCCTTATAGGATAATATTCTCTTGCTGGCTCTGTGATCTTAAAGGAATTATCTAACCTATGAGCCTTAGTTTTCCCATCTGTAAAACAATGCTAATGATTGTGTATGCATGATAGGGTCATGTGGGGATTAAATTAGATAATATATGTAAGTACCAGACACCAGGATGGATCACAGGGTACTTTCTCGCAGCGTGTTAAATGCTTTCCCTACTTCTTAACACATTCTCTCTCTCTCTCTGTCTGTCTCTCAGGTACAAGGGTGGGCAAAAGTAGATTTATAGTTCTGAGCACATGAAACAATTTATTCTTTTATTATTTATTTAGTAATTATTGTATTATTTATTTGTAATGTGTAAACCTACTTTTGCCCATCCTCTATGTATGTAGCATGCATACCTTTTATATACATTCTTAATTTTATTTTATTTATACATGAATACTTCTAAAATTACACTTAAAACCCTTAAATAACGTGGAAACAAAACTGTGGATTGTGATTATATATGTGATACCTGAAGAATTAGACCTAACTTAATCTAGCACATTTACTGAGCTTTTGCCATGCATAGTACATTGGATTAGCTAATAAGGACTGATCTCTTTATGAATTCTTGGTAAGTCCACATTAACAGGGAATTTTTTTGTTTCATGTTATCTTTTTTGTGTTTTATTTTTGGCAAAACAAGAATGCATTGTTGGCAATATAAAGACCATTACTTGGTAATAATCCTTTTTCTTGGTTTGAAATCAAAACGTTGACCGTGTTTTAAAACCTGAAATAGTATCTGTAGAGACCTTTCTGCAGAACACAGAAGCCTTCACAGAAAGAGTAACAGGATTTAGCTCTGAAAGAGACTTGTATGAAATAAATATTTGTGTTGTATCAATCTGCGAGTCTCAAGTAGACCTACATTCATTGAAATATTCTTACCTGTAATTTTGGAATCATCATTTATATCAGGCTGTTATCTGAAGTCCCTTCAACTTAATTCTTGGAGAACTTTCTTGCTTTTTTTACAGTATATTTTATTGACTATGCTATTACAGTTTTCCTAATTATTCCCCCTTTATCCTCCTGTGCCCTGTCCCCCCAACCTTCTAGCATTCCCTGCCCTTTTAGTTCGTGTCCATGGCTTGTACATATAAGTTCTTTGAGTTCTCTGTTTCCTATGCTATTTTTGACCTCTCCCATATATTTAATGTCTACCAATTATGCTTCTTCTTCCCTGTACCTTTCCCTGCCATCCCTTCCCTCCCCACTGAAAACCCTCCATGTGATCTCCATTTCTCAGATTCTGTTCCTATTCTAGTGGTTTGCTTAGTTTTCATTTTCATTTCTTTTATTTTTTTAGGTTCATTTGTTGATAGTTGTGAATTTGTCATCATTTTACTGTTCATAGTTTTGATCTTCCTTTTCTTAGATAAGTCCCTTTAACATTTCATGTAATAATGTCTTGCTGATGATGAACTCCTTTAACTTGACCTTACCTGGGAAGCACTTTATCTGCCCTTCCATTCTAAGTGATAGCTTTGCTGGATAGATAGAATATTCTTGGATGTAGGTCCTTGCCTTTCATGACTTCAAATACTTCTTTTCAGCCCCTTCTTGCCTGCAAGGTTTCTTTTGAGAAATCAGCTGATAGCCTTATGGGCACTCCTTTATATGTAACTCTTTCTTTTCCTCTTGCTGCTTTTAAGATTCTCTCTTTGTCTTTAATCTTGGGCAACTTAATGATGATGTGACCTGGTGTGTTCTTCTTTGTGTCCAACTTCTTTGGGACTCTCTGAGCTTCCTGGACTTCCTGAAAGTCTGTTTCCTTTGCCAGATTGGGGAAGTTTTGCTTTATTATTTGTTCAAATAAGTTTTCAATTTCTTGCTGTTGTTCTTCTCCTTCTGGCACCCATATAATTCAGGTATTGGAACATTTTGAGTTGTCCCAGAGGTTTGTAAGACTCTCTTCCCTTTTTTTAATTCTTATTTCTTCATTCTGTTCTGGTTGGAAGAACTTTCTTGCTTTGACCATCAGTAAGCTTAAGACTGAATGTGTGGTCCAATTACATTAACTTTGTGATAATTTAGCATGGGTCTTATTTTGCTGGGTCTTGGAATTTGTAATTCATCTTTTATTAGTGATCTCATGAAATCTGTTGAGTAAGTGGAAGTATTCATACAACAAACAAATAAATAAATAAGAAAAAGTCTAGTTAAACCTTTTATTAGAAGAGAGTTTGTTCCCAAATGAGCCAGACGTTTGACTTGTAATAGGGTAAGAAAAACATGGGTCAACTTACACCTCATCTGCTCCTTCTTGGAAAATGCATTTGTTTTGGCAAACCCCAAGTTGAGTGTTTGTTAATGGGTTAGTCTTAGAAGAGAACAGCAAATCCCCACGATTTTGGACTCTCCTTGGGATCAGAGTGCTGGTATGAACAATAATCCTGATTTTTAACAGCTTATGTGTGGCACCACTTTGGGCCAAGGGAATTTATTTGTGCTTATGACTTCAGATTCCATTATGAACTTCTGTATTGCCCCATGTCAGTTTAAGATTAATAATGGCAATTCTCAAGGCAACTGAGTGCAAGTCAGGGTTTCTGTGTGGATCGGCATTCTTCCTCTGATCCTGAATCCGTGACTGGGGAGGCTGTGGAAGGCTTGGGATTTGGGGAAGAACATGCATTTTAGACATTTACCTGAGCATGCTTGGTTCCAGTGGCACAAGGCCTTGACCTCCCATTGCTAATACCACCAATGGATACCTTCGTGTACACTTACTATACATTTCATGGCTCTTTAGCACTTATATAGTTAGGGTGCATGGGATTTGGTTTCAAAACTCCAAAATGACCATATATGTCATGAGATATGATTCCTTTTGTAATATTGAAAATGAAAAGGCTATTAGGCTGTGACTCTGTAAGTAGTCCGTAATTCCCTTGTTACAATAAAATGAGTGAACATAATTTATTAGTAAATTCAACTTTCTTTAGAACACCATTTATATCCTCATGCTGTATCATGATGGTTAATAATGACATTAAAAATAATACCTTAGCAAGTTTTCTGTTTTAGATTCCCAGTGGTGAGATGTGATTGAAAGAGGATCAAATTGAAAAAGGACCAAAATATACTGGCTGTCCTTTTGCAAATTCTAGGAAATAGAGTTATTGGATCTTCATGTAGACTGTTAGTTTTAGTTTAAATCAGATGTTTTTCGTACATCACAGGTACCCCATTGTTTCTCTTAGGACAATAATTCTATGAAGAAAACAAGTCACAATATATACTGAGTTATGCAATAGAATTGCACAGTGGTAGTGGTAGTGATGATAGCAGTAACACTAGCAGTAATAACACAGTTGTATCTGCTGAGATTTTTTCTAAGTATATTGCATGGATTATATCATGTAAACTTCATATTCCTAGAAAGAAACCATTATTATCTCCATTTTATAAACCTCTAAAGAGGGGCATTTTTACTGTCTTTATTTCACAAGTGACAAGACTAAGGCACAGGCAGGGAAGGGCACTTGCCCAAGATCACACAGCTGTTAAGTGGCAAAGCTGAGCAGCTGGTATGCAGAACTGCTGCTGTAACTCTGATCACAGACCTGCCTCTTTACTCATTTTCTATTGCTAATGTCTTATGAATTTATATTGCATTATAACAGGGTTGTAAGCCTAGATTAACCCTCCTTTTTATAATATGCCAGCGATTTGTAACCACATCCCAATGATGCTGTAATGATTATAATGTGTTATGAGCTTTAAGTATAATTGTGTTATGTATCTAATAACTGACATTTATTAATATGCTATGTCAGGCATTGTTCAAAATTCTTTTTTTAATATTTTAAGATTTTTTATTTAACATTATATTGAAGATCTCTCATATTCTCCACTTGTTTATCCTGAAAACATTCTCAGTATGATGCCAGTTTCTTTTCTTTTCTTTTCTCTTCTTTACTTTTCTTTTCTTTAAAAAAAACACTTTTGATTTTATTGTTATTCAAGTATAGTTTTTACGTGCATTAAAACATGCAATTTTACTATTATTTAGGTATCAATAAGGATAATAACAGTATCTACTTCATAGAATTAAAGATATCAATTTATAAAAAGTGTTTGGATGCATGGCATATATTAAATGCTCAATAAATGGTAGTTATTATTATTCTTCTGTTGCATATAGGAGACTGAAACTTTAGTGAGGTTAAATATTTGCTCACAGGCACACAGCTATGTAGAGGCAGAATAGGGCTTTGAACTGAGGCAGTCATGCTCCAGAGCCCATACCCAGCCACCACAAAAGCAAGAAAAATCAGGACATGTGTGTAGTATACTTTTGTTTTTACTTGCTTTGTTTGTTTGTTTTTTAATTATTTCATTGTTGTTCA
Source organism: Carollia perspicillata (assembly GCA_004027735.1). Lineage (NCBI taxonomy): Eukaryota > Metazoa > Chordata > Mammalia > Chiroptera > Phyllostomidae > Carollia > Carollia perspicillata. The sequence continues at coordinate 9,382 of PVKM010021414.1, forward strand.
ATTACAGTTGTCTGTATTTTCTTTCCATCCCTCTCTTCCACCCCCTCCAAACCCACCTCCCTCCCTTGCTCCCACCTTCCCCCTTGGTTTTATCCATGTGTCCTTCATAGTAGTTCCTGAAAACCCTTCTCTCCACTGTTCCCTCCCCCCTCTCCTCTGGTTATTGTTAGATTGTTCTTAATTTTAATTGATTACAAACAGAACTGAAGCTTTTGTTTTACTTATGAGAGCAGCAGAATATCAGTATTAAGTGGAGGGGATCTGGAGTCAGCCTGCCTAGATTGGAATATCATATCTATCACCTGGCTGTGCAAACTTGGGAAATTTACCTAAACTCTCTGTTCTTTGCATTCCTACTCTATAAAATGGGTGTAATTATATCCCACAGGGTTACTGTGAGAATTAAATGAGAAAAGCTTATCTAAAGCTTTTAGTATAGTGCCTGGCATATGGTAGGTAGAATTCAAGTAAGATTAGCTAAAATTATTAGGTTATTAGAAATAAAACTACATTTGTATTTCACAAATATACTTTGAACTTTAAAGCCACAGATTAAATCTTGGGAGCCAGATTTGATGAAATACTCCCATACACCATACCAGTCTCCCTCTGAAAGTCTGTGTGTGAACTGCCTTACACTGAATGTCAGGCTGTGAGCTGTTATAACAGGGTTTTGGAGGGAACACGATGAAGCTGCTTGCACAGTTGGAGTAGCTAGTGGGGGCACTGTGTGAAAATACCAGAGTTATCCACATTGCTACATGTATTTGAGGCACTTATAATTGTTTAGGCAGTTTGTTCTCTAGTTGTGTGGGGAGTCAGAATTCACTCAGCTCCAATGCCTGCGATAAATCAAGGAGAGAGAGGGGAGAGAGACACAGAGAGGGAGAGAGAATGAATGACTAAAGCATATACAATGAATTCTTAACATTGTGTCTTCCTCATCTTTGATTCTTTTTTCTTGGAAGACAAGCCAAATGACAGTCTTCTTGCAACAGTCGGCATGCACATTTGCTGTTCCCTCCCAGTCTTATCATGCACCCAGTATTTCTAAATAATATAACCATGAATGCTATGGGTTATAGTTTTGATTTTATTAATCTCAGTTGCCTTTGTTTGATTTTGAATATCTTATTTACGCTAATCATAAATTCTTACAATTCTTTACAGTCCCACTCTCTGAAAGCCTACAGTTTTCTTTAGGGAATAACTCTAGGAAGGGAATGTAAAGATAAATTTAAAAAATATACAAAAACCTAAGATTGTGTTTGTTTCAAACCCCATTCCATTATCCAGTTGACTTTGAGGAATCTCGCTTCACTTTTGGTTTTGCTTTAATTTTGTTGACTTCTTCATTCAAGATGACACATTCCTGTGTGACTACCACTTACTTCCCATGTTATTCTGTGCAGGAGCAGTTCAGAAGATGTTAATAGATGTTCTACTAAAGAAATATACTGTTTTACATTAATTTGGGAAGTAATGGCTTGTACAACATAACCAGGCTTCTTTTCTGCTAGACTTCACAGAGCCTTTGCTAACCCATGTACACATCAGTCTCTAAGAGGAGATGATTATAAACTACATTTATTTAACTCTTGCATCTTTATTTCTTACTATATCTTGCAGTCAGTGTTTGAGGGCCATGCTTTGGGAAATGTTTATGTAAACACTAGTTAATATGACAGTCATTTTATAATGGAAATAGAGAAAGGTGCCATCGTTTAATGGTAGTTGTGCTGCTGATTAAAAAATATTAAATAAATAACATATCACAGCTTACAAAAGCATGAAAATCTTGAATTTGGAACTTACCAGAGTGTTTCCTCCTTATATCCAGCATAAGAAAAAGAGAAAAATAACAAAAAAGGAATTTATTTAAATACATATGCTAATTCTATACTGAATGATGAGTCTACTACAAATTTATTCTAATAGTACACACATTCTGTTCATAGATTGTTGAAAGACACCTGGTGTACTGCAAGCTCTTCATTTATCAAAGATGTTATTGTTTTACTTTTTTTTTTTACAAATTTAAGACAAGACAATATATAAATAAATTCCTGTAATCTTTTTAAATAGAGATTAAAATAAAAACATTTCTAGACACCCCAAGCTATTTCCAAACTATTTTTCTAGCCACCCAATCCCAGTACAGTAAATGGGGTGATTTATTGTGGTGATATTTTAATTCATGCCCTTCAATTCTTAGGTGGGAAGAAAATGAACTTTTTCAATCAAGATATGAAACTCTAAAAGAATACTGGACAGCAAATCAGAAGGTCTTGGTAACCTTTGTTAAGTTCAGATCCCAGTGGGCACTGAAGTGCCTGGTACAAAGCAGGTGCCCAGCACTTGTTTGTGGAAGGAGCTTCAGCTGCCTGTGTTTACTTCTCATCTCTTCATAGAAAAAAGTTGGGCAGAGCACATGACCTCTTATGTTCCTTAGAGCATGAATATGTATTCTACGGTACTCTGTCATTCTTAGATTGTTTAGGGAACATGTGAGGTAATTTAGGAGCAAATATAAACATTTTTAGCTTGCTGAATAAAATAATGAGACCAATATAAGCTTTATTTTAAAAATTGAGTTGTCCCACTTCAGCTTTATCCTATTGATTGTGTTTGACATGTTTTCAAATGTGAAGAGTGAGCTCCCTTCTCTGCACAGAAATAAAACTGATTATTATTGTATTGCAGTGATAAGAAGAGTTCATTTTCAATGGTAAGTCATACATATCATTTAATATTTTAGTACCTTTATGGTTTAATTAATATACTTAATTAACTCTTGGAAACATGAACAGTTCCCTCCCCCTCCATCAAAGTTCTCTATATACTTTTAATTCCAGGGCACTGTGTCAAAAATATAATAAATGTAGGACTGGAGGGCAGAGTTAGTATTTATTGAGTGCCTATTATGGGACAGATACTGTACAACATGTTGCAATTTTTAAAAAGATTTTATTTATTTATCTTTAGAGGGGAGGGAAATATTTCTCTCTAGAGGGAGAGAAATATTAATGTATGGTTGCCTCTTGTGCGCCCCCTGCTGGGAACTGGCCTGCAACCCAGGCTTGTGCCCTGACTGGGAATCGAACAGCGATCCTTTGGTTCTCAGGCCTGTGCTCAACCCACCGAGCTACACCAGCCAGGGCTGTTGCAATTTTTATATATGCTATTTTCTTTATTCTTTAAATAAACCTAAGTATGATAAATTAGTTTGAGAAAACCAAGGCTAAAGTTCAAATGATTTGCACAAGATCCAAGAGCTAGTGAATAGGAATTTTATCCTCAGAAAAAGAAAACTGTTTCAGGAATAACTAGTCCATTTCGAGTAGGTGATAGTCTGTGTCACTGTGGGATTAGTAGGAGGAAGAGAAAAGACCCCGAAGGTGGCAGTGGGCTAAAGGCCTTTATGGTCCCTGAGCAAGGGTCTACAATAGAAGTAGGGTGTGACTCCCCTTCCCACCTTGCACTCTGAGGGAAGCTGAATGCCTCAGGTGGCATTTCATTCTGAGCGATGTGTGTTTGGTGACAACACATTTAACCAGATATTTTTATTTTATTAATGTTGATTTTCATGGCAAAGTCCAAATTTTCAGTTTACTTATAATGAATCCAGATATTAGATAAATGTTTCTACTTCAAATATGCAAAGAATATCGTTAGTGGAAATAAGATCAGAAATAGTTAAGACTTTTTTACACCATGCTATAAGGCAAATGAATATATTTTTAACCTACTTTATTTTTCAATCTTATTTTTTTTCTTGCTTAGTGTTTAGGAAAAAAACCTAAGACACTTGCCTCTACTTCTCACTATTTTGAAGAAATAATTCCTAAAGTCTGTAATTACATTTTTAAAAGAAGAATGAATATCATTTTTACATCTAGCAAAGTACCTTTGTCATATGGGGGCTTAGCTGGTCAAGGTTAGATGAAAGAATCGAGAAATTATCTAATTCTGTGCTTTGAAGAACTTCCACAAAGTTTCTACTAAGCTAAAGCTTTATACTTTGATCCTATCTGAAGTTTTCCCACAAAATGTATGCTTTTGACATATTATTAAAAGAAGTTTTGATTGTCCCAGTAAAAAGCTTAGATGTTCAGTAAAATTCTGATATAAATTCAAGTGATTATATTTTTGTTTTTTTAATTATTATTATTAACTGACCTGATCTTCAAGGAAAAATAACTTAGCAACTTAAAGAAAGTTACTTGTAGATCTTCACTAACTTATTGGGAGTAAGTGGTTAAGTTTTAAAAACCTCAGAAGACAAGTCAAACATCTCAGAAATACCATATCCATCAGACTTTGCCTATAAATTTATTTTAAATATTGAAAACCAATAACTACATACTGTTTCAGTGACATGCCTCCTGTGCTACAATGAAAAAAAACCAAGTTCTTATTTCTTACATTGTACTAATTGTTTAACATCATGTCTTACTTCAGGTTTTTCATACTTACTCCAGCAGACTCTCTCAAATAAGACTTTTCTTTCTGTTTTTAGTTGCCATTCTTTTATATACTTGAGAGAAAGAATACATTTTTACTTCACTATAACTTTGCTCCTTAATCACACTGAATTTCTTGTAATCTAATTTCTTTCTTTTTCTAAAAGGCAATGATCCTGGAGATTTCCACTGATTAACTGTGACTGTTCTCTAGGCCTGGTGCAAGCTAACATCCTGAGAACTATTTTCAAAGAACTTTTGAGCTTATTCAACATCGGGTAACAATGAAGTCTTTCTTTTTTGGACTTGTTTTATTACAATTTTGTAGGAGTGCTGTTTGACATCTCTACTTGGGTGTCTAATAAACATCTTAAATGTAGTTGAATTCCCAGTAGACCTGTTATACCAATGGTCTTCCTCATCTTTGTATATGGCAGCTCCACCTTTCCAGTTGCTCATGTCAAATATCTAGAGACCACATTTGGCTCTTTCTCTCACACTTCACATCTATTTCAACAGGAAATGTTGTAGCTTTACTGCAAAAAATTTTTAGAATCTAACCAGACCTCTACTGTAACCATGTACATTGGCAGTATGAAGCTATAATATTGTCTCAGAATTGTACATGACCAAATGACTTTGTTTTAATTACCAAAGACTGCAGGCAGGCTAATAGAATGTCTTGATATATTTTTGATACACTTTTGAACATGAAATTTTCTTCTCTCAAAGATAATTGATGGCACTTGGTAGCTATTTTTAAATAACTTAGGACTGTCAAAGAGATGGATATAGTGAGAAGTAATTATTGGAATTTACATGACCTATTATTTATATACTTTATAAAGTACTTTACATAATTATCTCATTTGGTTTTTATAAACTTTGTAGGTAATGAAGAAACTGAGGCTCAGAATCTAAGTGATTTGACGTAATCTTGCTAATGGTGATGACATCATGATTTAAATCTGATTGTTCTGTTTCTAAATTTTATACTTTTTCTGTTGCTTTTCCTCTGTATTCTGGGAGATGTGTTTAGGAGCAATGGTCTGAACTTAGAGCTCATTCAACAGAAATGAACACATAATTAGAGGTGTCCAAATTAGAATGTGCCCAAGAGATGGCAGGTTTTCTATCAGTGGTGGTTTTCAGTTAGAGGCAGATGTTTATTCCTATGGCTCTCTTCTCCTTGCCCTTGACCCTGGGCCCGACCCTGGCCAGAGATACCATTGAAATTCCACATTGTTAGTTGTCTCTTTAGGATGCCTTCCACATATCCTTTCAGTGATGAAATTCTGTTATGTATAAAGGTCTATAGCCATGTCTGCTTCCATGAGAGTTTGCACATCAGAGATATTGCTGAGCTTATTGCCTTCTCATTTTAATACAATTACTAAATTTTTATTAAATTATTGAAAATACTAAATTATGAGTCATGACTATCTCTGCCTGGTCCATTAATTTTTAAAAAATAGATTTTATTGACTATGCTATTATAATCATCCCAATATTTCCTCCTTTGCCCCCCTCTATCCAGTACCCCCTTCCCTCCAGCACTGTCCCCCATAGTTCATGTCTATGGGTCATACATATAAGTTCTTTGGCTTCTCCATTTCCTAAACTTAACCTCCTCCTGTATGTTTTCTACCTACAAATTGTGTGTCTTAATCCCCACACTATTTGCCCCATTATCCTCTTTCTCCCTCTCAGCTGATAAGCCTCTAAATGATCTCCATATCTATGATTCTGTTCCTGTTCTAATTGTTTACTTAGTTTTTTTTTTTTTAAGATTCAGTTGTTGATAGTTGTGAATCTCTTACCCTTTTAATGTTAATAGTTTTGATTTTCTTTTTCTAAAATAAGTGCCTCTAACATTTCATGTAATGATGGCTTGGTGATGATGAACTCCTTTAGCCTTACCTTGTCTTGGAAGTACTTTATCGGCCTTTCCATTCTAAATTATAGTTCTGCTGGATAGAATAATATTGGTTGTAGGTCCTTGCTTTTCATCATTTTGAATAATTCTTGGCAGTGCCTTCTTACCTGCAAAGTTTCTTTCAAGAAATCAGCTGTTAGTCTTATGGAAACTCCTTTGGAGGTAACTCTGTGCCTTTCTCTTGCTCCTTTGAAGATTCTCTCTTCCTCAAAAAATATGAAGATAGTTTAAGGAAACTACAGAACAACATGAAAAACAACATCTTTTGAATCATATAAATACCTGAGGGAGAAGTAATGGAGCAAGGTGTTGGGAACCACTCTGCCTGGTTTTAGGAGTTGTAACTGCCCCCCGTGGCTAAGGCTGAGTGAGCAACCTCCAGACTGAGCCACTGAGGAAACAAAGCTTTTCTCTCTGGTAAGAGCACTGTTTCTGCCATCTCTAGCCCCCAACACTTGGTCAATTAGTCAGAGTCTATGAGTAAGACCCCTCAGAGGAGGGGCAACCCAAGCAGACATGATCATGTGGGAGGCCATCAGGAAAGGACTCGGGGGCTGAAGCAATGTGAGGGTGAATGACCCTCACCCTCCAGCTATTCTGACATAGCCCGAGTCCCCTTTCCATCTGGGAGAAGCTCTGGGAGAAGCACT
>PVKM010021415.1:0-22587 GCA_004027735.1 Carollia perspicillata
AGTTAGTGGGCGAGAGAAGACTTTTTGATAAAATCTAGACAAAGTAAAGAAAAACTTGAACAGCTGCCTTTGCCTTCAGAACCTTGATACCGGACACCTGCTGCTTCTCACCCATCAGATCCTCACAGCAGCTCTTTCTAACCTCACCTCTCTTGAGGTCACGTCTGCAGGCAATCCAGGAGGGGCTGTGGCTGGGTTCACCTGAAACTGTAAACGGCTCGGGAAACAAGGCGAGCACTCACAGAGGCTGGCGAGAGAGCCCGCCTTCGGAGCGGTACTTGCAGGTGAGTGAAAGGAGCACAGACGGAAATCTCTACGTGGCTGGCACGCAGCCGCCTTCTCCCGTGGGAGGCAGGCACGCCGCCCCGCGCAGGCTAGTCTGCTCCCGTGTGGGGTTACACTCAGCATCGTCTGCCCCAGGCCCGTCGCAGCCCGTAGGCACTGCCCCGACACGCACCACTTTGCTTCTAGAGGGCTTTTGTGTTGCCACAGCAATTCACTGGTAGCTTCGTTAAAGGAATAGATTTGCACTGTGAAATGGCAAAAGAGCTTTTGATGAGAAGCCTGAGGAGTTGAGGCCCTTCCTTCAGGAGCAGAGGAGAGGGACTGAAGAGGGAAAGCTCGATCATGAATCCCTAGCTGGTGACCAGGCAGCACGTACTTCACCAGGCTGGTGCAATCTCTGCGGCTTGTTGCCAAATGTGGACAAATGGCAAAAAGTCCGCATTATGGAGGAAGAAGGGGTCCAGAGCCCACTGAGGCACTGTGCACCGAGTGTGCATACAGTTGGTGCTGAATAAATTCTTGTTTTTAAATGGCTACGTGGGAAAGAAACGTATCAATCAGTTGAACACATGTGGGCATTCTTCAAGTCCTTCAGGCAACTTGAAGATGGTACACTTCTACATGTAGCATAAATATCCCACCCTCTACTCATTGATTCTTCTTTTAAAAAAAAAAACCCTCACCCAAAGATGTAGTTATTGGTTTTAGAGAGAGAGGGAGGGGGAGGGAGGAAAAGTCGGGGAGGGGAGAGAGAGATGTGAGAGAGAAACGCTGATCGTTTGCCTCCCACACGCACCCTGACTGAGAATCAAACCTGCAGCTTGGGTCTGTGCCCTGGCGGGGATCGAACCCGTAACATCTTGGTGCACAGAATGATGCTCTGACCAACTGAGCCACCCGGCCAGGGCATCCAATCTCACATAACATGCCAAGTTAACCTCTACTCTGTGTAAGTACTCAAATTCCCAGTGAGTTAAGTCTGAATCAATGGGGCTCTGCTGTACTGTGACATGGGAACTTCGGGCGTGATGAACTGGGTGACACACCCTTTAAAGCTGAAATTCAGTTTCGTTAACTTCAAATGTAATTTTAACTATCCATTTATCTGACTAAAGCTTCAAGTACTGGAGGAACCACAAAGCGATAGCCTACTTTAATACACAAAACGATGGACACCAAGTCTGGAAGTTGCAGCAATGGGAGGTGCAGCTCCACAGCCTTTCCGTGAGGAGAGTGCAGCAGCCGGGAGGGGGCATAAGGACCCTCGCTGCCTGAAACCTGCGAGGACTGTGCAGTATGTATCTTGAGAAAACAAACCCTCCCAGTCTGCCTTCCAGCTTTTCCTATAAAACATGTCTTTGGATTTGTGACACAAGTTGCATTTATTTGCTCTAGAAAACTGGTGACAGCAATCTTTCTTGGACTGCCTTTTCCCTCCACCCTCCAGCCCCCCAAACGAGAAATTGCTTTGGCGACCCAGCTTGGAAATGGGCAACATGACGGTGATGATGTTGCTGCATCCCAGGCTTTTATGAAATCTTCCCTTACATTTGAACTTCAACGTCACCGTGCAGGTTCACATGCCACCACGAATCCCCTCTGAGCTTCTGTGTCCTGCACGTTCTTTGTGGGATGTTACTGTAACGTTAAGAACTACCACAAACCGTGCTTATTTCAGTTTTTCTGTATTTTACATAGTTCAGAATCTAAACTAAATCTTGACTATTTAAAAAATGAAAATGACTAGTTGGGGGAAAAAGACAAAGAGGAAGGCCCGAGCCAGGGTGGCTCAGTGGGTTGGGCATCAACTCGCAAAGCTAAAAGTCACTGGTTCGATTTCTGGTCCGGGCGCATGCCTGGATTGCAGGTCTGGTTCCTATCGGGGTGTGTGACAGAGGCAACCAACTGATCTTTCTCTCTTTCTCTCTCTCCCTTCCTTCCCCTCCATAAATAAATAAATATTAAAAAACATGTTAGACTGCAGGGTGCCTGGAGACTAAGTCCCCTGCATCGTGCAGGGGCGGGGGACAAAGCCATGGACCAACTCAAGACTTCATGTGAAGTATGCACAAGGAAAAACTGGGGTAACCACTAGATGAACAGAAGCAGATTTATAATGCAGGGGAAGGAAACATAAAGCACAGAGAGTAAAGTAAATTGAAGAAAAAATAAAACAGTGGATAAAAGAAAAAATGGCAGAATTTCAAAATCAGATAAAAAAGAATCTATATACATATTTGCCTACATTATAATGATAAACTTTGGTAAGTCACATCATTACAAATTTGAAGAGTCATAAATCACAAGAAGATATCTGTACCACAGATTATCCACTCAGTATTAATATCCTGAATTTAAAAAAATTCTAAATAAATAAGAAAAATGCAGCCTATTACAAAATGGTCAAACAGGACTTCTGACCAAGGTGGAGGCGTAGGTAGACACGCTGTGCCTCCTCACACAACCAAAAGAAGGACAACAAATTTAAAAACAGAAAACAACCAGAACTGCCACAAAATCAAACTGTATGGAAGTCCAACAGCCAAGGAGTTAAAAGAAACATTCGTCCAGACCAGTAGGAGGGGCGGAGAAAGGCAGAGACGGGCAGCTGCGGGGAGAGGACTCGCGGCAAGGCTGACAGGCAGCTGGCAGACCTGGTGAGGTGGCTGGTGAGGTGGTGGATTGTGGACCGGGCAGTCCCACATTCACGTGCAGATAGACAGGGAGGAACAACTGGGGAGTAAGACAGACTGCACAACACGGACTTTCAGCACAGGGAAATAAAGCCTCAACCTCTGAAAGAAAACACCTGTGGGGGTTGAGGTGGCAGGAGAAACTCCTAGCCTCACAGGAGAGTTCATTGCAGAGACCCACCAGGGTCCTAGAATGTACATAAGCCCACTTACCCGGGAATCAGCACCAGAAGAGCCCACTTTGCTTGTGGGTAGTGGGGGAAGTGACTGAAACCAGCAGAGAGTGGAGCAAGCAGCATTGTTCCCTCTCTGACCTCTCCCTCCCCCACATACAGAGTCACAACCAGCGACCTGGGTTGCCCCACCCTGGTGAACATCTAAGGCTCCATCCCTTACTACATAACAGGCAGACCCAGACCACCCCCCCGCCCCCACAAAAAAAAAATGGCCCAAATGAAAGAACAGCTCAAAGCTCCAGAAAAAATACAACTAAGCGATGAAGAGATAGCCAGCCTATCAGAGGCACAGTTCAAAACACTGGTTACTCACTGGGTATTTCAACAGCATAAAAAAGACCCAGGCAGCAATGAAGGTTACACTATGTGAAATAAAGAAAAATGTACAGAGAACCAACAGTGATGGGAAGGAAACCAGGACTCAAATCAATGGTTTGGACCAGAAGGAAGAAAGAAACATTTAACCAGAACTGAATGAAGAAACGAGAATTCAAAAACATGAGGAGAGGCTTAGGAACCTCTGGGACAACTTTAAATGCTTCAACATCCGGATCATAGGGGTGCCAGAAGGACAAGAGGAAGAGCAAGAAATTGAAAACTTATTTGAACAAATAATGAAGGAGAACTTCCCCAATCTGGCAAAGGAAATAGACTTCCAGGAAGTCCAGAAGCTCAGAAAGTTCCAAAGAAGGTGGACCCAAGGAAGCACACACCAAGGCACATCATAATTGCATTACCCAAGATTAAAGAAAGAATCTTAAGAGCAGCAAGAGAAAAGGAGACAGTTACCTACAAAGGCGTTCCTATCAGACTGTCAGCTGATTTCTCCAAAGAGACCTTGTAGGCAAGAAGGGGCTGGAAAGAAGTATTCCAAGTCATGAAAGGCAAGGACCTCCATCCAAGGTTACTTTATCCAGCAAAGCTTTCATTTAGAATGGAAGGACAGATAAAGTGCTTCCCAGATACGATCAAGTTAAAGGAGTTCATCATTATCAACCCCTTATTATATGAAATGTTAAAGGGACTTATCTAAGAAAAAGAAGATAAAAAGTATGAAGAGTAAAATGACAACAAACTCACAGCTATTAACAACCACACCTAAAACAAAAACAAAAACAAACTAAGCAAACAACTAGAACAGGAACAGAACCACAGAAATGGAGATCACATGGAGGGTTATCAGTGGGGGAGTGGGAGCAAGAGGTAAAATGTACAGAGAATGAGTAGCATAAATGGTAGAAAATAGGGGGAGGGTAAGAATAGTATTGGAAATGTAGAAGCCAAAGAACTTATATATATGACCCATGGACACGAACTAAAGGGGGAAAAATGGGACAACTGCAATAGCATAATCAATAAAATATATTAAAAAAAAATAAAACAACAACAAAAGAAAATGGTCAAACTAGTTATTCACCGAAGAGGACACTGGAATGGCTGCTAAACATGTGAGAAGATACTGGATTTCACCACTAACCAGGAAAATGATTTTTGGTTGAACCAAAACGAGTTGCACTTCACCCCCATCATTCCGGTGGGTTCTTCTGTGGAGCTAGTGGTGCATAAGCACCGCCAGAGAGCAGCTCTCCCAGGGGCACACGGAGGCTTATTTCTGAGTGATCACAGCAGCACTGTCAGTGATGGCAAAAAAAAAAAAAAAAAAAAAAGTAAAGGCAATAAATGTCCTTCATGTAAAGAACAAGTATAAAATAGTCACTCATTGAATATAAAGCCATGAAAATGAAGTCGAACTACTTACAACAAACATGAATGAATCCTCCTGAAGCAAAAGCAGTTAGCTGCTGAACAGCATATAAGCGTGGTGTCACTTCTATAAACGCAGGCACAAAAAAACTGCATTCGAAGGCTACACAGGCTGTACGAGTATGCAGAGACACGGGAAATCAGAAAGAAAGCAATCCCAATGGGAAAGGGGCTTTAACAGCAGTGTCTGTTTTCCTTAGCTACATGTAGGTACACAAGTGTTCATTGTGATTTTCACAACTTTTTGTGTTGGAAAAACTGTTATAAATTTTAAAATAAAGAGTGAAAAAAAGCAGAAAATGGAGAGATCCATTCCAAGAATTTTACTATGAAATAGCAGTTGAGAGAGCGTTTTAGGAAAGAAATAAGCTCTTGATATTATTAGCCAAGGGTTCTACTTCCCTGGTGGTGCCGCCTCACTTCCCTGACAGTTCAAAAATGAAAGGGGGGAGCAGAACTCCCCGCTCCTCGAATCCTTGAGTGTGGGCTGTACACAGTGACTTCTGTCCAAAGAGCACAGTACTGGGGGAGGGGGAGAGGCAAGAGTGACTCTACTGTGGAGAATCCCGACAGGCACGACTTAGGGCGGGTGACCCAGGTCAACACTGAATCCACAGCCACAGATTCTGTCGGGTACATACACTTGATATGACACAAGGAAAATGGCACGTCACTGTGATGATCTTCCTTCCCCAAACCCGTAACCACAGTCCAAGCGTGAGAAAAACCAGCAGACACATTCCAGCAGAGGGCCTTCCACAACATCCTTGACCGGTGCCGCCCCGGAGATCCTCGCCCATAAGGGAAGTCTGACAGAACAGCACAGCCAGGGGAGCCCAGGGAGACGGGACAACCAGATGTAACGTGGTGTCCTGGGCGGGATCCTGGCGTGGGAAACGGATGCTGGCCTAGATTCTTCCTCTGAAATACCTCAGGCTCTTCAGAAGGTATAGAATCTCTGATATTTAAAGTCTTTTAAAAACTGCTACTGACAGTGACCATCAAGCACCCACCTGACAGGTGTTTCTTCTTCTTCCTAGTGCACATCCATGAGTAAAAAAATCCTTTAACAAAACTTTTTAAGAGAAAAAAATGCTTGCCCCAACAGGTTGGTAAAGATTTCCCATTACCTGAGCCACGTCGGCCCCTGTGGACACAGGAGGGCAGGGGTGTGAGGGGCGTGGGTGGTGGTTCGGATCTGAGACGAGGGAGAAGGTACAGTTTACAGAACAGGCAGGGGTCATGCCAGGAGCCTTTTATGCCACACCAAGCCCCTTGACCTCCTCTTGCACAGCAGAGAACCTCTGACAAATTTTAAACAGTGCAAGGATATGAGGAGAGTGATGCTCCAAGTTAGTGTTTAGAAAAGTTACTCTGACATGAGTTTAGATTGAAAGATGGGAGAGAAAGTCGGCCAGTGTTTGAGGATACAGTGTTAGTTTGGGGAACTAAGATGAGGTACCTTAAGGCAGTAGGATATTCAGACTGTGAACCGAGGGGGCTACAGACTTAGGGCTCCGGTGGTATCCAAGATTGCTAACAAGTGACAGTAATTAAGTGGGTGTCAGAGCCATAATACATATGAAGGGAGGCCCCCTCAAATGAAATTTATTTATAAAAAACTGTGTACTTATTCTTACATGCTTAAACTTCAGTCACCTTCAAAGTACTCTCCATTTGATGCAATACACCTATAGAGATTTTTTTTCCCACTGCTCAAAGCAGTTTTTGAATTCATCGATTTTGGTGTCTTTTAGTGCTTTGGCTGTTTTTTATTTTGCCCCTTCCATAAAGCAAAACATTTCCCTTGAGGACTTTTGTTCATCTGGGGAAACAAAACCAAGTTGCTCAGGGCAAGACTGGGTGAATAGGGAGGGTGGGGCACGGGGGTCATGCTGTTTTTGGCAAAAACTGCTGAACACTCACTCGGTGCTTGGAAATCACCCATTGTGTTGAAAGAAAAATTCACTGAAGCCAAACTCAGCCTCTCACAACAATGCCAGCTGGTGCACTGATGCAGATGGGCTCCTAGGACACTCACCTAGCAAGGGTAGCCTGTGCTACAAGGGGCCTGCCGTCCAGAAGATAATTCTGGTTTCTTGCACGACTATGAAGGCTGGCTGAGGTTCCATCACAAGGAGGATGCTTCTCTTGAAAGTGGAAGTGGAGGTAAGGAGTGAGCTGAGACGGGGCTGTGTTCAGGCTACACCTGCAAATGTGGGCCGTGAGAGGCACAGAGGGCGGGCACTGCGGGAAGTGGCTGAGGGAACTCCGTGAGGGCGTGTACGGGGGCAGCGCGCGGGCGTGGGCTGGGGTACCGGGGGCTAATGGGACTGCAGAGTGGTCTGGAAAACCAGATTAGGAGTCAGACACAGTGGTCTTGCTTGGAACGTGATTTACTAAAAAGCCAGGGACAACTTTCTTTCTTTTAATTAAGTAATTTTTTAATTCAGGGAATGATCAAAGCTCCAGAAGAGGAGCCACGTCAGGACCGCCTGGCTGGTTAGTGTGGTGCCAGTGAGAGGGCATGGAGGGCACGGCTGCCGTGCGAGAGAAACGCTGGGCGAGCCGCACGTGTCCCTCACAGTCTTCTGGTAACCGACGTTTTGAGAAGTGAAAATAGATGGGGGAAATTGACTTTAATAATATACGTCGTATAATTCAATGTACCCAAGGTATTTTCATTTCAACGTAAGTACTAGTCGCATTTCAGGTAGGTGCTGGGTCGCCACACGCCTAGAGGCTCTGCACAGTGGAACGTGCGAGACTCAGCAGGGGCCACGTGTATTCGGGCCACGTGTATTCTGCCCACGGAACGAGGACGGGAAGATGGACTTGTGACCCTGAGATTTCAAGCTGCTGGGGGTATTGTAATGACGACAGTGGTGCCACCAACAAAAGTAAGCATCACACACTGAGTCAGCATCTGCTGCTCCAGAAAAGATACAATGTTGCTACTATGGAAACGAGGACTTTTATTTCCATCAAGAAAGATTATCACACCATTATTTAAACTTATCGGAAAAAAATCCTGAAATAATTGAAACGGAAGGCACAGAACAAATTGAAATATTTAACTACTTAGGCTTCAAATGACAAAATTCAAATTCAAATGTTTCAACAGTAACAATAAATTATGGACACGTTTCCATCACCAAATATCATTCTGACCAAAAGCTATAATCTTCTGTAATAAAACCAAATTAGCTTAAGCTGATTTCAAGATTTCCATGATAAAAATACTGAATAATATTGAAAAAATTTTCTTCTTTCAAAATACTTATTATATCATTGGGTTCAATAAAAGTATTTTATATATAACAAAGTAGCAGTTTGGATATTTGTTGATGGATGACTACTCCCCAAGAAATGACACATTCTTACAAAATGTTTAAAAAAATAGCAAAGTAGGTTACAAAATTCTACTTGGAGAGCAGGAAAAGAACTTGTTTGGTGTCAATTAGGGTATCAAAGCACTTCAATACCAAGTTGCTTCCGAAGCCGATCACGACGTGACAGTAATGTACTGCACAGCATCCCACTGCGCCCCGGTCGTCTGCAGGCTGCGGGGTGGCGAAGGGGTGGAACGGGCTGGCAACAATTACTGCCAGCAATATCTCTTAGTTATTCAAAAAGATATATTTTTAAAAATCATTATAAAACTAACTGGAATCATCGGTGACATGCTAGAATACGATGAGCCCCAGCAACGCAGCTGCTGAGTTTGAAGCGAAGTGGCCACGCCGCACCCCACACTGCGGTGTCCGGAAACGCGTTCTCTCACCAGCGACCAGCGACGCCCTGTGTGACAGGGGTCACTTGTACATTAGCTCAGACTCTGAACTCGGTTTCTAATGAAACTTTTTTCAAGTATGCATAATATTAATACGGTAGGAATATTTTCCTCTTATTCACTCCTTTATGTGTTCAAGGGACAACATACTGAATAAAGGATAAACAAAGTGGGCTGGTCACAGTTTTCAAAAACATCTCAAAAATGAAATAGCCTAGTGACCAAAAACTGATTGAAAGATATTCACATCTAAGACCTACTATTTCAGATTTAAAAAACACAGACCTTTTCACTTTTTCTTAAAATAATTAACTTCATAAGTAAAGAAATAGTAGGGGAAAAATGAGAGTTTCTAAAACACTCAGGAATCTAACCAGAATAAGATAAAAAAGGTCTAGCTTCTCCTAATTAGCTGTGATACATATGTACTGAATAGCAATACAGTTTTAGCTTTATCATCTAATTTAATTGCATAAATCACGGAAACATTTCCAGCTAAGTTTGCTGATATAAGGATAATACAAACTCTAGAAAATTATTCTCAGCAAAAACTGCTTCGAAATTTTCTTATACAAAACTTTCCTTTGGAAGTGACTCTTTAATGCTTTTGGACTGTTCAAGTAAATGCAGCTTTTAACCATCTCCAGCAGTAAACTATAATTATCTCCCAAATTCCTGTCGCTGGGTAAAGTTATCTTTCATTCTCTACTATTCTAATAACGGTATGTTATTTTTTATAAATCTCTTTTGTGGTGTTAAACTTCTATGTTCGACATCTATGAACACTGAGAGACTGAAGAAGAAATAAGCCAGAAAAATCACTTTATAAGCAGCCCGAAGTTGTGAAACGTTGGCACCTATGGACAATGGGAGACAGTTACCGTCCGCATTTAGAATGTTTCCATTCGCAGCACTGGTGTACCAGCAAGAGCACACGCTACCGCTAGTCTCTGCACCGACACTGGTCTTGGGCGTGTGTAACTCCTCTTGTGACTCAGTCAGTGAAAATGAAGAGCCACCAAAAGCCCTCTAATCTAGCCGGCCGGATCACGGTTTGGGCAGACTTCATTATCATTGGTCACATCTTGAAAATACGAACTCACAGGATTAGTGGAAGACTGTTTCCAAGCTGAAAGAAATGTGGCTCACTTGAGGAAAACCACCTCAATAACAACAGAAGGACGTTAGTGGTTTGGGGCCCTGTAAACACCAGCTGTGTCAGTGGCTCTGAACAACTAGAAACACAATAAAACTAAAAGGTTTTCTTTCCAAAACCTATGCAAAGAAAGATGTTGAACTCAGAATTAATTCAAAAATCTACACCAGGCTGCCAGGCCAGCAAATAACGGTCAGAGTGACTTTGTTCCTCTGCTCCTTCAACATGGGAACTAGCGCCGAGTGGCTCATGCCCACAGTGGACAGGCCGTTCACAGCCACGATCATGTCTCCGCATCTGGAAAAAGACACACAGAAACAGAAACAGACTGTCATGGTTTTCGTAGTGTTAAAACCATTACTCTGAGATTTGTTTAGCACCAAAGTCCCAGTTTCACTTAACCATTAACTGTCAATGACTAAGGTGTATATGCATCTACTCTGAGAAATGTCTGCAGTGACCTTTTCAGCCCGTGTCAGTTTTCCATGGCCAGTCAAGGCCACCCCTGCGCCACCCTCTGCTGTAACTGGTGGGTGATTTCAAGGGCAAGAAGGTAACTTTCAGATAAGCATAAACAAAATATAGCTAGGTGAATAAATCTTTTATGATGTTTTATCTTTAGTTCGTAATGTGAATATGCTATTTTATTGTTAGCTATCTGATTTTCCCTTTGGAAGTAGGTGGACTGCAAATTATGAACTAATTAACCAAGACCCAAACTGGTTAATTTAGCTAAGACAATGGTTAATTCATTTTCTCCTACTCTTTCCTCATAAAATAGTGCCTTTTCCATCTTATAAAATAGTCTGATCAAGGACCGATCTGGAGCACACCAGCTCTGACTGACTTTTCACGATATTATTTTGATGTCACTTGCTGTTCAAATACTGTAAATTCTCCCGTTGTACAGCATTTGATGTCGCCATTTACTTTCAGACAACTGGTTCCTTCACCAGAAACTAGGCACTAAAAACTTACAACCACCCACCCTCCTCTCTCGATACAATACCTCATTCTTCTCCCAGCACCTGAGCTTTGAAAAAGAAAAGCGGCTGCGTGTAGACCGAGCGCGTCCCTTCTGCCCAGTGGTGGCAGCTGGCAGAGGGGTTCATGGGAAGGGCTCCGGAGCCAGGCAGTCCTGGGTTTGAACTGCAGTCAGCCACGTTCAGCCATTTGATTGTGGGCAAGTTTCTGAACCCTTCTAAGCCTTAGTTATCATATCTATAAACCAGGGCTAAACAACACTGTTTAAAAACACCTCGGAGGGTTGTTGAAGGGATGCAATAATACATACAATCAATCACGAGCACTGGCACTGTGCCTGGCACGCTGCCAACTATCAAATATTTACTGAGCCCTGGTCGGGTGGCTCAGCTGATTGGAGCTTCATCCCGTACACCAAAAGGCTACGAGTCTGAATACCGGTCAGGGGGTGCACGACAGGCAACTGATCAGAGTTTGTCGCATCTTTGTTTCTCTCTCTCTCTCAAATCAGTAAAGCATATCCTCAGGTGAGGATTTTAAGAAACATTTATTGAGACCTTAGTACATATGCAAGGCACTCTTCTGGCTGCCAGGGACCTAACAGTAAACGTAACAAAATCCTTTCCCCTTGGCTGACTGGAGCTTGCACAAACACATCGTTCGGCAGGCCTAAGCACTGCGGAGAAAACCAAAGCCGAGCCGTCTAGTGACAGGGCCGGACCTGAGCGGGCTGCGGGGCAGGGCTGCTCCACACTCGCTGCACCACAGTGTGTGCAGGGCAGCGACTCAGGTGCAGCCGCGCCACCAGATGAGCGGAAAACGGAGCTACGAGTGGCCAGACGGTGCAGGCAGTGCTTCAGTCTGCATCCGAGCTGGAAGATCTTTTCTGCAGAGGGCCAGGTGGCAAACACACGTTTTAGGCTTTGCAATCACATGGTCTCTGTCACAGCGACTCAGCTCTGCCCCTGTGGCTCAGGAGCAGTCGCAGACAACATGTAATGAGTGAGCGTGGCCACATTCCAGTAAAACTCGAAATGCAAGAACGGACAGCTGCATTTGGAGCTGGCCCCTGGTCTGGACAGTGTCTATCACGTCAGCAATACAACAAGACTCACTTTAATCTTCCGTCGTAATAAGCAGGCGTTCCCAAGACAATGGTTTTAATGAAGAAAGGCTGATTGGTGTGGTTCTCTTCGTATCCACCAACAATGCTGAAGCCCCAACTTCCCAAGGAGCTCCGTCGTAAGACTATGTCATGGCAGCTGTGAAGGGAACTGCAACCGAACACAGACATCGGAAAACGATGCGTCTTCGTTAGACTCTACACCGTGTCATACTAGCCCCGACAGAAAAGGGGAAGGGCTGCTTCACCGCCTTCTCAAGGCACTGTTTTGCCCCCCCACTTTCCAACACAGATGCAGTCCTAGGTAGACTGACATTTCCTTCACTTTTTCAGTCTTCTCTTCCCAGGTGAACACACACACACACACACACGCACGCACACACGCACGCACGCACACACAAGCTTTAAATAAACTGGGTCACGAGTTACACCTCAGAAATTTGTGTGAGATGGTTCTGAGCCTGTACTGCCAACAGGTTCTCTGATCTAATGCCCCCTTTTATCTTCAAAATCCGCCTCTGCTGAAAGGCGGTGTGTGGGGTCTAGCCCCGCTGACTTTGGCACTCGGATGAAAGACGAGAGCAGCAGAGCAGATCCCCCCAAACGTAAGGTCCCTCTTTTTAATCTACACAAGGGACTAAAAGTTGTGGGTTTTTCCTCCTTCACTTAAAATGCTTTCATTTTAAGAGTGACTCTGACAAAGTAGGAAAATCGATCCAGGAAATAGTAACAAAAAATCTATTTCAGTTTTGCTGCACAGAATAAACAGATATATAGTAGTTAAAACATCTTGTCATAAAAAAAGTCCCACAAGGTCCACACGCCAGGTCCCTCAGGTCCCTGAGACATGAATTCTACTACAATTTTAGGGCTCTTTTTTTTTTAACCAAGAAGACAAGTCAGCAAGTTAGATTATGAACAAATAACCTAATAATCCAACTGGATAATCCAATACTATGGTATAATCCCATAATATCCTTGCTTCTCTGTTGTTTTTTCTGTGAAAGTGCTTTATAAACCATAGAGCACTATACAAATTCTAGTCATTCCAAATGCATTCCAAATAAAGCTATATAGCCCAGAAATTGGCACATTTTTATTCTTTATTTTTATTTTAAATGAGTAAGTCTCATACTTTGTTAAGAGTCTAAATGTTTCATCATCGTTCAGGTTTAGGATTCCTTTATACGCTAAGACTCTAAACTGATCTGAAAACAAAGGTGGTGACGTGCGGTCTTCCTACCTCAATATCAAACTACACAATAAGCCCCTGGAGCGGCTTTCGTGACCAGACACTGGGCTCCCCATGCCTTGGCCAGTCAGTCGCAAAGCAGTGAATTCTTCACAACTGTGGCCAGCAGCAGCTACTCTCGAACACCAATGACTGGGCTTAAGATTCTTCTGTCCAATAAAAACTGAGTTTGCACCCTGCTATTTTATGAGAGTTCAGAGGATTAGGAACGTAGGGCTTTCAGAAAGAGCTCAGGGATGGGACAAGGCCCCGTGCTCTGACTGCTCCCCACCCCCCAGCACCGGATGAGCGTGGGCCGGAGCGAGGAGCACCTGGAGATGGAGCGTCCATCTCATGGCTGCCACTTACCAGCCTTAACAGAAATTAGGCAGATGGCTTTCTTCATTTTTATAAACAGTTATGTCTTTTAGCTTAGTTCTTCTCATTAAGTTTATCTTTTAAATACAAGCACCTAAGAAAGATTGCCATTCTCTTTTGTAACTTGATTTGCGGCTGCTACTTTTTTCTAACCAGAGCCTTCTTCCCCCCCTCAGTGAGTGACTTTACTGGGTTCCACAGTGACGGAGGTTGTCGTCATGGTTATTTCATGAAACAACAGGAAAGCTGTCCGTACCTCGGAAGCCCGAGCCACATGACCCAGGACGGGGACCAGCTGGCGTCGTACTCGTTCTCACTGAACGTGCTGGGTGGCTCGTCTGCGGCCTGCGTGGCCTCCTCGACGACTTGCACCTCAAGGGCTTTAAGGGCGACAGTGGGGGAGGCAGCACTGGCTTTCAGCATAGCAACAGCCTCACTGTGACTCAGGCTGGTCAGATCGATGCCATTGATATTCAATAATATATCACCTGTTGAAAGGATGAGACGAAAAAATGCACTGAGCCACCAAGTGATTCTTTTCCTGCCGATTCTCTTCCTGGTAAACTAATCAACAAAAGCTGGTTTCAGTGTCTCAGATGAGATAAGGTGAAGGACCATTTTTTACTTCTTTGTGATTTTTATAATACTGAAAAAAACCCAATTCATGAAGACCACTCCACAACAATGTAAAAATTTAAAATAATGTCATAGCATGTAGGAAGAAGTGTGGCTCGAGGAAACCGCGACTCACCTAGAAGTCCATACCCTGAGCCCTGGCACGTCACTGGGTTAGCTGGGCACAGGCCCTGGCCCGTGCATTTCTCTTCTCTGAGATTTGTGATTTCTGCTGTTCTTCCCAACTCAGAAATTATTTGATACTTGCATTTAGAAATGAATACTTATATTCTCTTTTAGGTTATATCTATACAGTCTTATACATAGAGACAGCCCTACACAGTTCACTCAGTGCAAACATGTCGCAATATGTAAAGAGAGGATGTCCTCGGGCCTACACAAAGAAATGAAACGTGTGGTCTGAACATCTTGTCCCGCCTGAGAAAGAAAAAACGTGTTTGCTCCACTGTCAGGTAATATAACCAAAAGGACAGTGAGGATTAAATAAAAGGTTGGGGAGGGAAGGACTCCTCCTCTGGGAGGCACGCTTTGTATCAAGAGAGTCTCCCGAAACCCTCCTCTGCTGAAACATCATTTATTTTTCAGATTGTTAAAGTAAAGCACTCCCATCGTAGAAAATTTAGAAAACATGGTAAATAACAAGAAGGAAATAAAATTGCTCCCAACTCTATTACTGGACAAATAACTTTAAAAAATAGCAGCCTTATTAAGATATTATTCACATAACGTTTAATTCATTCATTTAAAGTTACAGTTTTATGGTTTTTAGTATAGTCACAGCGTTGTACAACCACCGCACGTCATTTTAAGATGAACCCCAGAGAACATGCACCAATTAGCAGTCACTGCCCTTCTACCAGGCTACGTATTCACTACTCTAGGTTCTCTCTCTACACACCTGCCCGTTCTGGGCAGGTCACGTAAATGGAGCCAACACATGGTCTTTTGTGACTGACTGGCTTTTTTCTGTAAGCATAATGTTTTCAAGGTCCACCTATATTGTAGCCTGTGTCAATACTTCATTCCTTTTTACAGCCAAATAATATCCCATCGTATTACTACACTGTATTAATCCATTCACTAGCTAGACATTTGGGTTGTTTCCACTTTTTGGCTATTATGGAAAACTCTGCTATGAAAGTTCACATACAAGTTTATGTGCTGCCACATTTTCATTTCTTCAGGGACAGAACTGTTAGGTCATACAGGAACACTATGTTTCACTTTTTGAGGAATTGCTAAACTGTTTTCCAAAACAAGTGGACCGTTTTACATTCCTGCTGGCAATGTATGAAGGTTCCAATTTTTCTGCATCCTTGCCGCTGTTTGTTACTGCCTGCCTTTTTTATTATACTCATCCTTGTGGGTGTGAAGTGGTTTTGATATGCATTTCCCCAATAACCAATCACACTGAGTTTCTTTTCCTATGATTATTGGCCATTTGTGTATCTCCTTTAGAGAAACTCCTGTTCAGATCCTTTGCCCATTTTTCAATAGGGCTATTTACCTTTTTATTTATTGAGCTGTAAGAGTTCTTCATGGACTCTAGATACAGTCCTTCATCAGACACATGATTAACAAATATTTTCCCCCATCCTTTTACTTTCTTGGTGGTGTGTGTCTTTCATCAAATTTGCAATTCTGACGAAGTCCAGTTTATCAGTGTTGCTGCTGCTGTGTTTTTGGTGTCCAGTCTAAGAAAACTATTCCCCAACCCGAGGTCATGAGTATTTACACTTATGTTTTTCTCTGAACATTGTAGATCTTACATTTAGGTCTGAGACTCATAGTCAGTTAATTCTTACATGTGTTGTGAGGCAGGAATCCAACCTCGCTCTTCAAAAATATTTTAAGACTGCCTTTCTACATGAACAAACCAAGTGTATGAGGAATGCTGTCTTTACCACTCACACCCCCACTATACAAATTATATAGTATTGATGCGCCATAATCCCTAAACCCCACTACCTTTCATTGTTTTTTTAATTTTATTAATTTTTAAAGATTTGATTTATTTATTTTCAGAGAGAGGGGAATGGAAGGAGAAAGAGAGGGAGAGAAACACCAGTGCGTGGTTGCCTCTCATGCACCCCCACTAGGGAGCCAGCCCGCAACCCAAACATGCGCCCCGAAAGGATTCAAACCAGTGACCCTTTGGTTCAAAGGCTGGCACTCAATCCACTGAGCCACCCCAGCCAGGGCCCCACTCCCTTTTAAAGTTTGTGTTCTGCCCCACCTCCTCTGTGAGGCCCTCCCACTTTATTTTGAGTGACATCTGTATTTTGCACATGGCTGGAGGCTGCCACAATATGGACAACAGAAATCTCTTAAGGGTCTTTTCCAATGGAAAACAATCTGACACTTAGAATAACTGTTAGAAAACGCTAAGCTTCAGCATTAGGCATTTTTCTAACCTCATAAAGAGGCTTTTTGTCTACATATGCAAAGGACATTTTAAAGGAAAAAAAAGTCACGTCCATGCATACGAAGTTGAACTCAGGGAGATGTGGTGAGGGTGTTGAAGAGCCTATCTTACCTCTCTTGACTCTGCCATCGCGTGCGAGGCAGCCATGAGGCGGCACGCTGGTCACAAAGATGGGCAGCTCGCCACTCTTGCTGCCTCTGCCCCCAGCAACGGTCATTCCAAGGGACTCGTGCGGCTCCTTCTTTACCGTGATGTGTTTTTCTTGGCACGTAACACACTGGGTAAGATCCTAATTCATGAGAGAAAATGTTCATTGAATATATTCACTGGAATAAATAATATACAGCAAAGAGGACAGCTTAAACTAATGTAAACACTTGTGTGGCAACTGCAAGTCATTTCATTGATCACTTACTGTAGAACTGAAAGTAATACACAATTCCTCATAAGCACAAACATTACAATGATCACTGCGGATCACCACGTCAGACTCAGGACTATCGCATTTTCCTGTGAGTATTTATGAAACTGAAGCAACTCAGGACTGTCGACATGTGGAGGTTAAAGTAAAACAGACACATCGTTTGTACAGCTGCCTAGACTCCAACACATGGTCAATTCTATAAAAGTAACGCACTGCATTTTAAGATTCCGAAGATGAGCCAATTAATTTATCTTCCATCTTTCTCCCATATTCTTTGAAAGAAAAATCGACAAATTAGTACAAAAGTAAAATGTTTTGCCAACTGCAGAAACAAGCTACAGATTTATCTTCTGATTCTTACTGGCAAGGATTATCAGAATAATCTGTCATGAAGTGGCTGCAAATCCACCTTCAAAAGCTTCATGGAAAGGTAAAAGGATATGAAATAACTGAATTTTTAAAGAAGTTATTGACAGGAAAATAAATCCCCAACAAACTACATCCTTAAGGTAAAGCTATTTTTAGTGACACTTGTCATTGCTCCTTATTACTGTGACACTCCTGGAAGAAAAGACTAAGACATCACTCTTATTTCTGAATTAGAATCCAATATAAAACAAGGAATACGTATGCGAGATTAATATTAAAATAACAACAGCTAACTTTTACTGAGGGTTTACTACGTGCAACGCTAATGGCTCTACCTGCATCATTTCACTTCCGTCTCCCACTGTCCCCCTTTACAGACAGGGAAATCACCTTAGAAAGGTCATGGAAGTTGCCCCAAATCATATAAGTGACTGCACTGGAATTTGAACTGATGTGAGTTTAAGAAAATATACATTAATACAGGGTTTGCATGTGTTCATGTAGTACGATGCACGATGTATGTCTATTGTTTACATACACCCACACCACACAGGCACTATCCCGCTAAATGTTAACAGTGCAAGGTAAGGTCTCGAAAGGTTTCTAACACTTACCAACTATAAGAGAATGTTAGAGATAATGGAACAGTTATATTAATGTTATTAACTATGGAAATATATGAATTATATTTACAGAATTGTAACATTTCCTTTAGTGACATAAAGTCAGAGTGGACATGCACAGTCCTGTTCATTCTAGAATGAACCTGGAATTCTAGGCCAGGTGCCCCCCTCTGGTCCTGGAATCCCTGCAGCCCTGAAATTTTATCAAGCGAACTGTCTGTGGCACAGCGGAGCATTCCTGGAGAATGTTATGACCTAGTAGAACACTTGTAAATGTCCGAGGTGGTCTCCTATATTGAAGTATCAAATCTGTTAGTGTGCTCCAAAATTGAGCAAAACCACTTCACGATGAAGACAAGTCATGTGAACTCAGCCCTGAGTACATCTGCTGAGGCATTTCCACTCTCGGGTGTTTCACCATGTAAGGGTGGTGGTTCTACTCCTGAGGGCTGACATGGGTGCACTGTTTTCCTCAGAACCAAACCTAACTTCAGTGATCACACTCGGTGAGCTTCAAGGAAGCGTCTCCGGATTCTCCACATGAATGTCTGTCCGAGCGGCTACTACAAAGCTCAGTAGCAGACCGAGGTACACTTTATTTTTGATGATTACAGTCAAGTGAACAGGTTGGTTTGGTGAACTTTATGTATGCTTCCCTAAGAGATTTTCATTTTTCCAAATCAGGATTTTACATAACAAGTGCAAGAGTAAATAGCTAAATTAATGCTTAAAGTACATTTTATGTGGCTGTTCTACCTAACTAGGTTTGCAGAGTATCTAGACTAAGAATAAATTCAGCATTGCTATTTAAAACACCATCACATAAAATTAAAGAGAATAAGAATTATCAGAGTTAAAAGAGAAAAATATATGTGCCCCAAACAAAATGAAGTAAGCAGTTATCTATATGAATGTTGAAATGATTAAGCAGAGTTTTTAAAATTGTCTTATACCTTAAAACTATAATGTCAGATATCCATGTCTCAAATTATTGTAGAATTCAATGACACAAAAGATTCAATAATCAACTTATGGCTTATACTATCATTCTTTGGAATATATGTCTTGTAAAGCAAGGACAAGCTATCTGAAACAACTCCTATCAAAAATTTCTATTCAAAACACTAATTCCTTTAGCATAGTCTCCTTTACGAATGCAAAATCATAGGTTTCCTTCATACATTTTGGTTTTTGTTCAGAAATGAGAATGAAGTCTGTGGTTGTACTTTCACGTAAGAACTAACTGAACCACAGGCCAGTGAGTGACAAGTCTGTGCTGAAGCTCAGAACCCGTCTTTAAGCAATGCTTTCCTAGGGTGCCTGTGCCATTCCACAGGTAATTACTTTCTCAAACACCGAACTTAACATTAAAAAGCCATCTTGGCACAATTTCTATGGTTTTTAAGTAGACTAATGGATAAGTTTTTATTTGGTAACACAATTTAATTTTCCTTAAGGAAAGTGTCTTTCTTTGGAAGCTCACATTTAGCTTCTATGTTCAAATGGCTGGGTGAACATTCTCATTGAAAAAATCCTGGCCTCCCAGAAACTGAGTTTAAGTGAAGGAGCAAATGAAGAACATAATATCAAAAATGCAGTAAAGTACTGCCCTTTTTGATTTTTGCAACTAAAGTTAGAGTATCAAAATTCTCAGTACAGATAAACATGTCCTAGGAATATAACACCAGTGAAATATTAAAGAAGCTGTAAAAATGCTCAATATATGGGAATTTTAAATAATTCCCATATAAGCTATAATATAAAAAGAAATGTGCTATACTGGTATCAATCAAAATGTATGATTTATGGGTTTAATAACACATATCTAATTCTATTGTTGTAGGCAGCCTGTTCAATTGCTGAGTACAGACCTGTCCATCACTGTCTTCATTTTGCTTTTTTAATCAGATAACTGTTACATTAAATGAGCAACCCAAGACAAAGCCCACTTTCAAGCAGGACTAAACACATAGAAAATTTTTTCTGGAAGATCAAACACTTCTCCTCAATCCCCTGGCAGAGGAACCTTCCTCACTAAGAAACCATCCCCACTGTCTGAGGACCTGAAACAGTACAGTTACTCTCCAAACAGCAAACATCCACATTTCACACCCTCAACACCCATGCTCGCCTTCTCCAACAGGACAGCAGCCCTCATTTAAATTTTACCAGCTTGTAACAATGATCCTTTGAGGGCGGGTAAGTTACAGCACACACGCACACGGAACACCTCACCTTATGAGAGCTGGGTCTGCTGTAATACAGCGCCTGTGCATGGTGCTGGCTGCTGCTCGGAGCTCCTGCTTCTCGGACAGCGCTCCCCGGCTGGGCTTTCCCTGGTCTAGCAATCGTTAAATTCACCCTCTCTCCACTAGCCTGGAGAAAACACACAGACATTACCACCTGTCATTAGCGACACTTCTCGTTGTAAAAATTATAGGCAGTATAATTTCCAATGCACTGTCATTACAGCGTAGCCTCAGCTGGGTAGTGACTGCAAGGACCCGGTGGTGGGGAGGAAGAGGGTTTGTCTAATGGGTTAATGTGAAGAAACTTCTGCAGTTGAGTATCACACACACAGCTCTTAGACGTGCCCCCACAACCCCACCTCCAGAATAGCCAAGCAAAGCAGTAAAACTGCCTGTGTTCTCATCTCCCCTTGTTTTCTTGATTTTTAAAAAATACTTCCCTTTCAATATTGGCCTTGGCATTGAGAGGGAGACGGCAAAGGAAAGAACATAGAAAGGAAGAACTGATTTGACGCTTGATGAAAATCCCTTGTGACTTTTCAAACCAGTGTCAAGGTGGCTACTTTGGAAGTAATAATGGACAAAACAACACACAGCTTTGTTTCTGCTTGTCATAGATCTGAGTCAAAATAGGACATCAGCTTAGACCAGGAGCGTCCAACTCATTTTCACCGGGGGCCACATCAGCCAGTTGCCTTCAATGGGCCGAATGTAATTTTAGGACTGTATGAATGTAACTGCTCCTTAACCAGGGGCAAGGAGCTCGGTGCTGCTGCCAGGTAGAAACAAGGTGCCAGGCTGCATAAAACAAGGTGGAGGGCCGGATTCAGCCCCCAGGCCTTGTGTTTGCCACCTGTGGCTTAAACAGTCCTGAAAAGGATTATAGAGATCCTGTATGACAAGGTATCTATGTCTTATCACACATATACACACTGTATTGCATATGATGCACTCACGCACACGTCCTTAAGTATTACTGTACATTACTTTAGAGGTTCATGACTATTATTTGAAATTTAGAGGTCCATTATCTATATATTTACATTTTAAACACAGAATCATATCAAGTATATATTTTAAATGTTACTTAATATTTATTTAAAATTATGTTATCTTTGCATTTAATGTACAGAACTAATTTATTTAATGCTGATTCTTGATCATGACCACAATTCCCAATTTTATTATTATTATTCCTATGGGAAAATATAATAGCCTACCTTCGAGGAATTATGGTAGGAAGAGGGGAACTCCCCCGTAACTATAGTCAGTAAGGTTAAGAAATTACTCTATTTTAGTTCTTAAATTGGAAAATAAGTGATAACCAACTCTAGGGCCCCACTGAAAATCACTTTCCTATTCAGGCATTTTAGTAAACTAAATAGTTTCAGACAAGTTCTTCAGAATAACTGAAAGACAGTTAGCATAGCCAGACATCCAAAGCAGAGTGTAGGGACTTGATCTAAAGGGTAAATAACAAAATAGAATAGTTAGAACCCTGATATTTACAATTCAGATTATTTAGATCACACAATGTGAAGTGGTGAGATGCTCCCCTTTGTGACTTCATTTCAATGAATAGGATTATTTTCATTCTGCTTAATACCTGATAACTACCTAATACTTTATATAATCAGTATTTCAACTTCAGTGGAAAAGCCCTGTTTACACAAACTTTGAACGAATATAAATCACTGATCTTCCTAGATTGCTTAAGAGACACAATTCTTTGCACATCATGGAAGTGGGCATTTAGGCTTTAAATATCGAACCAACACTTGCATTTAAACTGCCTTTATTATTATTATTTTTAATCTGTATTTTTTAAATTGTTGTTCAAGTACAGTTGTCTCCAATTCCTGCTCCCACACTCCCCCCAACCCAGCCATCTGCAGCTCCCACCCTTGATCCTCTCCGCCTTTGGCTTTGTCCATGCGTCCTTCACCCATGCTCCCGAAAACCCGTCCTGCTTCCCCACCCCATCACCCTCTCCCACCTCCCCTCTGGTGACTGTCAGCTTGTTCTTAATTTCAGCGTCTCTTGGTTATATTTTGCTTGCTTATTTGTTTTGCTGATTAGGTTCCACTTATAGGCGAGATCACCTAAGTGCCCATCAGTAAATGAGTGGATCAAAAAACGATGGCACATTTACACAATGGAATACTATGCAGCAGAGAGAAAGAAGGAGCTCTTACTCTTTGCAACAGCATGGATGGAA
>PVKM010021416.1:0-22595 GCA_004027735.1 Carollia perspicillata
ACAGATACTGTGATCCATGAGTTCACTGATACTATCCCTCTAGGTTATCATTAATAGAAGCAACTAACTTGGGAAAACTTCAAGTAGTTGTGTAAGTGAAGTAAATTAAATACCGAAGTAACACGGGGGATGGAAACTGTTGGAAATGAAGATTTTTTTCTCCCCGGGCCCAATAAGGATGTACTAATCATTCCATTGCTGTCTACCCGCAGCTATGTTACAGGCTAATTCCACCCCCAACCCACACACAGATGAAACACTGCTCCCCCTTTTGGCAACCGCCAGTACATACAGTTTATATATGTGTCAATGTAAACATATACGTGCGTAAGTATAAACAGACACATACCGTACATTTTTAAATATCAGATGGTCTTTTTTATTGTTAATGCTAAACATCTTGGTTATTTTCCATGTTTATTTTATTTTATTTTTATTTTTTAAAGATTTTATTTATTTATTTTTAGAGAGAGGGGAAGGGAGGGAGAAACATCAATGTGTGGTTGCCTCTCATGTGGCCCCTACTGGGGACCTGGCCCACAACCCAGGCATGTACCATGACTGGGAATCGAACTTGCGACACTTCGGTTCGCAGCCCGCACTCACCATGTTTATTTTTCAAATGCTGCATAAGAACATAACTTAAAAGGATCAAATGTGCTATGCAGAAAATAAGTTAACATTTAAGTCATATGATGCTATACTAATGAAACAAAACAATTCACTGGCAAGGAGACAGTGGAATAAATGATGAAATGCAGTCTGTAGCTCAAGCTGTGTGCCCTTGGTCTCAGAACGGTTCCTCCATGTTCTCATCCAACAACCAGGGAACATGACCTCCAACAGGGACAGTCAAGAAAGTTCCTGAGTCTGGCAAAAGCTGAGTCTGGTCATGTGCTGTGTACATGGGCCCCCCGTGACCCACATGAATGTTGTTCAACCCAAAAGTCCTACAAGAAGGGCTATTAAGATTTCCCCCCAAAAGCTTAGAATTGGGGGGGACTGGGAATTAAAAACAACAAGAGAAAGAGTTTTTGTGTTTCCATTCACTAATGTTAGTGGAATTCACTTTCACTCGTTCAGAACAAATGTCTGTCATGAAGCGACCTGTGCTTACCTGAAGCTCTGGGACCCAAGCCCTGTAGGTAGTCATTACTTTGAAAGAACCAAGACAACAAGTAGCAAATCTGGCCTGAAGCAAAAGGATTCCCACCAGTCCATTCTCAGGGGTGAAATGACACATTTGCAGGGGAGCTTTTGCTACCCCTGGATAATCCTGCCTTGGCAAGGTCATCATTATCTGAGAACAGCGGAAGGCCCTGGAAAGGCCTTTAACAAGCGCAACAGTAACTAAACCAACAATAATGGGGGCAGACACCACAATCAGAGAGAATGCTACCAGCCAGTCTGAACGTATGCCAACTCCCTATGTGCACAGCAGAGTAAAACTGCAGGATGAGCACACGCCCAACAACATCCCAGCATCGCGGAAGCCATCCTTCCAGTGGCATCGGCTGGGGCAGTGCCTGCAGCAACGCTGCCAGCCCACAAGGGGATGTGCGTCTTCCCTGGTCACAACGCAAGCAGCTCCTTCTAAGGGTGATCAGTCAACTCTGTGAGCGCTAATTTGATAGTTCCGTCATCGGATGGCACCGCAAATTTCATTACGTATTTTAAATCATGTTAACGTGGTTTGTTAATATTGGTGTTGACTAAAAGGCCACAGCTATTTAAATAATGAATAGATGTGATAATTCTTGTACATATTGTGGAAGCACACGTGTGGATAGTCTGAACATTCTCAGAATCTGTCTTACATCATTTGCTACATGTGGTCAACAGAAAGATACATCAAGATGTTTCTAAGACCCTGCAGATTCACAATTCTAGTGATTTTTTATGGAAATAAGCAATGCACCCATCCAGAGGAACAATACTTAATGTTAACACACAGTCCCCTATTACCTCCATCAGATATTCTTCAGGCAAGAATTTAATGACACTTCTTTAAAAAAAAAAAAAAAAGACAGGATATTTCATTAAACACCAAATAAAACAAATATCAGATCATTTCCTTTGTTTGTTTAAACATGCATGCCTACATGGGAATACCAACAAATCCATCCACACATGCGTGGATCCCATATGTGTTATAACCATTTTTAATCAGATTTTGTTTTTTTGCTTTTGAATTGTATGAGTTCTTTAAATATTTTGGACATTAGCTCCTTATCAGATACATGATTTGCAAATATTTTCTCCCACTCAGTGGGCTCCCTTTTCATTCTGTGGATGGGTTTCCTTTGCTGTGCAGAAGCTTTTTAGTATGATGTAGTATCACTTATTTTTTTTTCCTTTTGTTGCTTTCCATGTTAAATTTAAAGAAAACCATTGCTAGGCCTATCTCAAGGAGCTTACTGCTTAAATTTTCTTCTAGGAGTTTATGGTGTCAGGTCTTATGTTCGACTCTTTAATCCATTTTGGGTTAATTTTTTTGTAAGTTATAAGATAGCGGTCCAGTTTCATTCTTCTGCATGTGGCTGTCCGGTTTCCTCAACACCATGTATTGAGACACCGCCCTTTCCCCATTGCATATTCTTGGCTCCTTTGTCATAAATTAATTGACCATATATGTTAATCAAGGTATTTAATTGATTTAATGGAATTCACCCTGTATTAGACTTCCACGAAAAAAATTGATCAGTGTTGATACAGTTCTGATTAAAATGTTTTATTCATAAACACAAAGTTTTTTTTTTAAAGGCTCAGGATCGAAATAGCAGGCTGAATAACTGGTTTATCTCTCCCTTCCCCCAAACAGATTTTCTAAATGCACATGCCTATCTACATGATGTAGCAATCAAACAAAGAAAAGCCCATTCATTAAGCACACGGTCTGTAAGTGTCCATGTGCATTCCTATTCTAGCTTCTGTTGTCTGTATTAGCCAACTTAAATGAAGTGAATACTAAATACACTTTTCACAAAGAAGTATTTAAGACATAAATAGCTCACCGGAAAACAAAGGTGGAGTAAGGGAAAGAGAATAGCCCAGAAACAGAGAGAATAAGACCAGAAAAGGAATAAAGATATTAATTAGACCCTTGGAGAGCAGCGGTTCCATGTGCACATGGACAGAAACACACACACATCTTACAAAACGATAGGCCACCTGGGCGGCGAACGTACCACGTGACAGCAGGCCACACTGCCACCATGTAAACCACATGAAAAAGGTGAAACAGGGTGAAGGCTTTCCAAATTTCTGAAGACAACGTGGTTTTAATAGTATACCCACTTTTTTTCCAGAAAGGTTTACATGAAATAACCTCTTTAGGTGAGCCTGGACAATATAGAAAGATGTCCAAAAGCACAGAGTAGGATAAAGTTGCTTTGGGTGGGACGTGACTGAGAGATGCTGTGGGAAATGACTATAGTTTGACCTGAGTTACTTCATTAATCTATGGTCCATCTGCCTCCAGAAAGGGGATCTGAGGTGACTCACAGAAAGACTACGTGTAGAACAAAGTGAGCTAAATGCGTCACAGTCGCTAAAAACTGGAGGAAATTGATATGCCAACCACTAGCATTGATGATTTGAAAAAGCACAAAACTGGACAAGGCATTCCAACAGATGTTACCATTTCATTATCAAGCAGAAGGTATTACGGTAATTCCTTCGGGCTTTCGCTCGGAGTTGAGAGTTAAAGGGTATTTCTCACATGCACTAGCATAACTTCATATGCCGTCATGGAAGAGACAGCATCCTTGACAATAACTTGCTCTATGCCCTTAGAAATAAGTACATTTTCGGGAAAGTTTATATCGACTGGCAGGACACAAAGAAAACTAGTATTTCTTGAATGTCTACTATTGCCCTAGGGTTGAGCTGGGCCTCAATCCTCCAACAACCCAAAGGTGTTTGGGGAACCATTTTCTCTGTTTCATAAAGGAAGAGAAAACTTGAGGTCCAACAGTGTGACGTGCCCGTGATGATCCGCAGCAGTGGGGTGGGGGTGGGGCAGCCACTAGAAGGAAAGGCAGGGACGTAGAGCCTGGATTCTTCAACGTTGAAGCCCACACACAGCTCTCGGCCACACCGCAGTGCACCGTCTCCGACAGAGCAGGTCTTCGTGCTCCCTGCAGCCCCGCCCCCCTTACACTATCGGCATTGGACTGTGGGAAGAAAGGAGTCCGCACACAAAAGGCACTGACAGCGGGGCTTACTCGGCGCGGGTGAGACCTCCTAAATGTGAGCTGTCGTTTGTTGCTCTTGCCGGCCATCTTTGCCCTCCAGACCTGCGGAACACACACTCGCTCGGGGCACACCCACAGTGACTCTGCCACGATGCACGGAACACGTGCCAACTCTTCCCACTGCAGAGAAGCATGTGGCTGTGTCACCGACGGGGGGGACTTTGGCAAAGATAAGCTCGATTTTTAATTTTTAAAAACATGAGTCCCACAGAGCCATGAACCTGGCAATGAGAGAAAGTGGCACCGAGAGACGTGATAAACAGGCTTAGAATTCAGTTTAAGGGGAAAGCAAGCCACAGCAAAGAGACCTTTCTGTCCACAGGAACTATGCCGGCTCATTCCCAGTGGGTGGAACAGAGAGAACAAAAGGAAAAGAAATCTATGTCACTTTCCAGACTCGGTATACTCCAGAATCTAATTCTTCTGAAACAAACTTTTTTTTATTTTAAATGTCTTAATGCCTCCTTTATAGGAAATGTGTTCAGGGTTAATGCTAGGATTTCATCCACGCTAATTTCATTACTTGGTCTTTCATGGTCACGGAGCGTCGACAAAGAGACAAATGGCACAGGCCACGCACAAAAGCCAACGAGAAATGTTAGGTTCTCAGAAGGAAAAACAGACTTATTGAATTCACCTGTCCAGGCAAAGTAAAGTATTTTTAAAAATTTAAAGTTCCCAGATTTTTTTTAATTTTTTTTTTTCGTCTCTTAAAGAGCGAGAATACTAAGAAAACATTATGCAGGTCTCAGTAGTAGATACACAGTATTTTTGTTGGATCTAGTGAATATACTTTTTATAACGTTTCTGTGAAAGGAGGGACTTGCTAGCTCAGATTACTTGGACAGTCTCACTGTTTATTCTTCCCTTTCTTGAGCAGTCAGGAGAGATTTCTCTCAGTACTTCAAATAAATAAGATATCCAGCTGAACAAACACCATACGTTCCCGTGGATTACTTTGGCTTCTTAAAGAATATTTCACTTTCTTTTCGCAGAATGTAAATGATTAAAGAGACCCCATCATATGAAATTCAAGGATGAAATCTTTCAGGTGATCCAGATTCTATATAAGGCAGAATGTGCAGAAGCCAAAGTCCCAGCTCAGTAGAAAAGCTTGATATTTCATAGGAGAAATCAGGATGTTATTAACTACGGCACTGTACTTAATATATACTTTAATAGGAGTGGCTTTATAACATGAAAACTAAACTTCAGCATTCCAAATCAATTTCTACAATATTTTCTAAAAACTGCAAAATAAAGGGTATTTCCCCCTTAGATGCCGACCTAATAAAACAAACCCCAGACTAACAGCAACCACGGCCAAATCCTAAAGACCATACATATCTGGAATAATAGTCTACATGGGGTTTAAAATGCTCCGTGAGCCTTATCTACCTTCATGGCTTGAAAAAAGTCCGAGGTCTGTCTCTGGCCAATTTTTGAGACTCAAATCAAAACTTGGCTGGGTATGTTCCTTTAAAGAAAATTTAGGCCATTGATTAACATGGCCTCTACTACCAAAGCAGCATGAAAACAAATACTGGACTTTAGGAAATATCACCCACACGTTTCTTTATTCTTTTCATATACTTTCTTATTAAAGGACTAAATCTTGTCTCCCATCATGAGGCAGAAAGGCACACATACATAACAAACAAAACGAGTGCATCCGGCATCTCTCTGTTCCCAGAAAGGGGACGAACAAGAATACAGAAAGGATGTAAATAGGAGAATAGCAAGGCAAAGATAAATGTGTCAATAACAAACACTATGGCTTAAGGCCAGGGAATATAAAGCCTATAAGTAAATCTGCCACCATACAGCTTACCAAAAGGCACACAAAAAAGACCACAAAAAAACGAAAACAGAAACCCCAATCGGAACTTGTAAAGAATGACAGGCATCCTCTCAGATGGCCCCCTGGTATTCACGCCACAGTGAAGTCCTCTCCCCGCGAATGGGTCAGATGCAGTGGCTTGCTTCTAACAAACAGAACGGGTAGGGGTAGTGAGATGTCACCTTTGGGGTTAGAGTACACAGGACTGTGACTGTCCTGCTGGTAGATTCTGTTTCCTTCTTGGCTTCCACACCTCGATAAAAGCAAGCTGCCATGCTCAAGAGGCATCTGTGACAAGAAACCAGGAGAGCGGCCTCCGGCTAACAGCCAGGGAAGAACCAGAGTCCACTCTACGAGGCCGCCAGGCACTGAGCCCCACCCACCAGCATATGACCTCGCAAGAGACCCTTCCCCAGCTGAGCCCTCGATGGCTGCAGCCTGGGTGGCAACCTGTGAGTTGACCCCAAAGCACAGGGCCATGCCTGGTGGGTTCTAGAACCATAGAAACCATACGAGAAGTAGATGGGGTTGTGATATTTACAAAAAGGCACAGGCTGAAACGGGTGCTTGTGAGGGGAGAGAAAACCTATACAAGAGGTCAGCTACACCCTGATTCAAAGCTGCATCACTGTGGTTCCCTCCACTCCACTACGGAGGGTCCCGAGGGGTCCGCAGTGCACAGCCCGTCTTGCCGCGAGCTCACTACTAAACTAACTGAGATGCAATTAGCTTTACTGGAACCTGGATCCAAGAGATTCTCAGAAGAATCCTGGAGTTGAAATAGTACCTCTGGAATCTTGTAGGCCAGCCAGGCATTCCCAAGTGTAAAGCCAGCATTTGACACAAGCTCAACCATCAGCAGCAGTGACCCTGCGGTGACTTATCCCTGAAGTTGAATGCACTACATGGAAAGGGCTGCTTTTTGTCCCAAAATTACATCCTGCACAGTTTTGGGCATTAAAATACCTACTCTCTTATAAAGTGGTGGAGATGATTGATGTTGGTGGCTATGTCCTTTATCCAGAGTTTTCAGAATATAAAGTGTGAACCTGTGCTCATCTCCCTTTTTAATTTCCTTTCAAATTATGCTGCTCCATAAAATCCGAAGCTATTCGACAACTAACGTTGGTTAACTGACTCATTTTACAGATAAGAAAACTGAGTCTCAGTGATGGTAAGTGACTGCCTCAGTGACACACCATCTTGTATTGACAGCAAACCCTACAATTTCATTACATGAATCAAAACATAAAGACGCAAATCCATGCGTGTGGAGCCCAGCACTTAGTAGGTTCTCGTGAAACAAGCACTTAGTAGGTTCTCGTGAAACGTGAGACCATGCCCTCAGCACATTTTCAAAGTATTCCTTAAACCTCAGTGTAGTAAGAAGGGGAAGGAGGGTGTGGGTTTTGGTTTCTGAATAATTCAGAATACCAGATTTGAGTTCTCTTCATTGCTGCTAGAAAAACACTGCCTTCCAACTCACGAGGAAAGATCAACGTGCCCGGTGAGCTGTACAAGAATCAAGGCTCCCAGGAGAAACATTTCAGAAACATCATCACGGGGCAACGCAAACCCCTGGCATCTGTTTGATCGTGCCGGCCTCCAGTGTCCCAGCTGCGCTGCGGCCAAAACTCACTGGAAAGAAGTATGAAATTGGAGAAAGGGAAACTGACGGGGGAGGATCAAAGAAGGCACCACTAACTTAAAAGTAAGAACAGAGCCGGAAAGAGAGTTGAAAAGAGGCGATGCATTACCGAAATGCCAGTGGGGACACAGAAGAAAAGGGAACGAGGAAGATAAAACGAGGGGAATTTCAAGTCTTGGTTAAATGTTCATTAAATAATTTGTCACACATATTAAGGCCAGATAGTTGCTTTTTTCCCCCTCGTGAGCGCTCATATGGGAACAAAAGCCTAACCAGACTTAAAACACTAAAAAGCAAGACAGAAAAAGTACAGCGATGAGATGCTATGGCCTCACAAAGCCAGGCATTTTCCTTCCCTTTGTTTTTAACGAGAAAGGGTTAATCTCTCCTCCAAGCTAAGGTGTACCGGTGGTGGCTTTAAACAAGCCGCCAGGCAGACTTACATTGTGTACTACGGAAGCCCGCTGAATTCTAGTTTCCACTCTGAATGTTGCCTCAGTACTTCATTATACTCGGATGTGGTATTTGTGTGCTTAATGTTCACAGGAAGAGAGGCCTTCTGTGACAGACACAGACCCGTCGTTACAGAATAGACATCTGGAAGCAATGGGAAGATAAGCAAGCCTTACCAGAAAAAACAGTGACAACAACAAGAAGAAGAAATGTTTGCAGAGCATCTAGCATGTCCTGATTACTATATGTTCGTGACCTTTAATTCTCAGCACAAGCCCATAATAACAATACCAGTTAATGTCTGTTGAGTACCTAGCACAGTCTAGATGACACGTTCATGATCGCCCTCGAGTATCAACCCAAGCCCATGAGGCAGGTATAACACCCCAAGTTCACCCAAGAATCACAATCAGGCCATGAAATGTGCCTCAGAGTGAGCAGGGGATCGAGCTGGCGTTTGCTCGGAGAGCTGCCCAGTTCTAAAGCTCACGCCACCTTCCCCACAGCACGTCGTTCTCTCCTCACACACTTTCCTTCCCCGCACACACCCCTCGGTAGACCCCTCCTGCGTCACTCGACCAGGAGTCTGGGGGACCCTCGGTCCTGGTCCCAGGCCTCCCACGAACTAGCCGTGTGACTCTGGGCAGGTCCCCTGGCATCATCCATGTCTCCTCCTACACATTCTGAACTGAAAACCTCTGTGTGCCAGAGCGACTAGTGATAAGGAATGTATTAATGATTGTCACTCATTAAGCACCTGATCATCTTTCATTTATTCATTTACAAATATTTACTGAGCATTTACTTTATGGACTAGGATATAGTCATATGAAGACACAAATCGCCCTTTCAGGAGCGTGGGAGACAGACATAAATACAAAACTACAGAAATTATTTTTCTAAGTTACATTTGTGTTCAATGCAATGAAGGGGAAATTCTGGGGGCCCGTCATTCATTCATTCAGCACATGCTTATGGGATGCTTTAGGTACCAGATAGTATTATAGGTGCTGGCTCCTGTGAAAGCACATCGTGGGGAGTCTTGAGCAAATGTTGATCTGATGCCTCAACGTTTTGGACTGAGTGTTGAAGGATGAGGAGAAAGTAGCTAAGAGTGGAGGAAAGGAGTGTTCTGGACCAAAGAATAAGATGCTTCAACACCCTGAAGAAGGAAGGAAAATGGGGCTGAGAGTGGATAGAGATAAAACTGGTTGAGAGGAAGGAGGCAGATATGGCCAGGGGCCTTCCATCCAATCCTCACTTCTTTTTACAATGACCCTATAAGACAGAGCATTCCCACTTGACAGTGACAAAACTATCTGCACACCTATTCCACAGTGCCTGTTCCAAAGCCATTATTCCACTCTTTTTCCTGCCTTTAGACCTCACCTCCCACACTAGAGACACGAAATGCCAGAATGCACTTTCCCAGCTTCCCTTGCACCTAGAATGGACAAGTGACTCAATCCTGGCCGGGGGAGCTGAGAGGACATCTTCTAGGGAGGGTAATCTTGGGACAGAATGTTCTCCTTGATAAAGGGTGGAGGCATGCAAGGAGGAGCCCCATTGCTCCCATCCTGCCTTCAGACCTTTTCCTGCGGGATGCAATGGTTGGCACTGCTGCAGCCATATTATAAGCATGAGGAAAAAGGCAAGACTATCACAAAGGAGCTGCCTGTATAGTAGCCAAACACACCCCTGGATGCCTTGGGGCTCCTGGATCTATGAGAAGAACAAATCTCTATCTTTCCAACCACTTTTAACTGCATCTTCGTAAGTCAGAATCTGAAGTCCAAACCATGTAAACTGACGTAGAAGATGATCCTCTTTCAAAATTATACAACTAAAAAGAGGGGAAACCTAATTTTTTAATACAGGCCTAATGACTCTAAATCATTCACTTTTTTCGCGGTACCATATCCCTTGGACTCTGAATTGAACAAACACTGTACACCGTAAAACTCCAGACAGAGTTCAGATATGACTAATCAAACCAGTGCTAATGATGATACTGGAAAGTAAGAAGAATGTTTGAGGCTGTGGGGATGTAGCCTCGACGGGGACAGGAGCCCAGCCACCAGGTCCTTCCCTGGGGGTCTGTAGACAAGCTCGAGTGTGGCTCAACCACAGAGGGGTCCTGGGAGCCTGGTTTCCCAACATGTCTGGGCTGTCGAGAGTGTAGCAGCCAGAGAATCAGCCCTCACTAGGAAGTCTCAAAATACTTATATTAATAAAGAATATGCTGAAATTTCTACTTTGAAAATCGTATTTCCTCCTCCCAGCAGAAAAAGGCCCCTGCTTTCTACTCCACTGTGCCAAGAGATTCAAGGAGGGGCTGCCCTTGATAGTATCGGGAGAGTAGTCAGCTGCAGGTATTTAAAGGGGAAGGGGGAGAGGCATTTTTCTAAAATACTAATTTAAAGAACAAATCAACATCTATTATCTCCTTCATTATGTTTTAAATTGTCCAACTATAAATCACCCTGCAGCAGGTCATTCAAGGGCAGAATTACCCAGCTTGGCTTTCCCGAAGGTTAGGAGAATGACATCTTGTGCTTTTTCTAGTTTAATTTATAACTTTGCAACCGAACCAGCATTGCAGGCCCATCCATTAGCAGGGTAGCTACACATCTGTTAAAACTCAGCACAATGACTGGCTTTACACGGCCACAGGAAACGTAACCCAATCGTTTCAAAAGTTCTACTAACTCAAGCTATTTTTTAATGTAAAATGATTTGAAAATGCAGTTCCCTAAAACATCTGCTAAGCTCTTGCTACCCTAACACATGATATTCTTTCTACTGTTACCTGCCAACACAAATATTTGGGTGCACAAAACACCCTAAGAAGCACGTGATGGTACTCAGCTTCAAATTCACATACCGATCCGCAAAGGGCTGCCTGGGACCGAGGAACTCCAGCTAAGATGCTGTTTACCAGAACGGAAAGCTTATGCGGGGAAAAAATGGAGGGGCAGGGGTTAATGGCATGAAGGCTCTCAAGCAGGTTAAGAAGAAAACATAGTCGACATATATGGCAGGGTCACTGGGGGGAAAAAGAAAAAAAAAAGCAGACTTGGGAATAGATGGTGAAGGGTCTAACGCTGAAATACCACTTGCTTGAACAAGTTGGGTAAGTTGTCTGTGCTTTTAAATGCACAATAAGGATGGTAATTCTACCATTGTAGAAGGACTGTAAGATTCATGAAGGTCTGTACACTGATGCATAGAGCATCATGGCATGTGGCCTGCGCTGCCAAGGTGCATCTCCCTCGAGAGTATGCCAGGAATCTAAAGGCATCAAAGTAGACAAAATTATCCTGGAAACTACAATATCTGAGTTCCTTGAATTAAGCCCCAAAAGCCACGTGTATGTATGCATATACCATATGTACTAACATGCAATATATATTCATGCATACAGCTGCAAAATGTAATTTTAGAAAAATTTAATTGCATAAAAAAGGGAGAATATGGCACAGAGACAGGAAAATAAACATACAACGCACACACGATGGGTGTGACTTCATCATTTAAAAGCTCCCAGAAAACTTCAGTTTCTTTGAAGATGTTTCAAAAGTGGCTAGCTGAAGAATATTCCA
This sequence comes from Carollia perspicillata, assembly GCA_004027735.1. NCBI lineage: Eukaryota > Metazoa > Chordata > Mammalia > Chiroptera > Phyllostomidae > Carollia > Carollia perspicillata. The sequence goes on from PVKM010021416.1 coordinate 11,800, forward strand.
TCTTTAAACGTTAAAAACATTCTATTCCCATTTTATCTACTGTTTTTACTTTATCACAAATTGGAGGGAGGGGGTACACAAGTTCTTTCCTAGGACCCCCAGTATTCCCAGTACTCTGGTCTTGTCCCCAGACCTCAGGAGGGAGTGTTGGCAGAGACCTGGCTTTACCAGTGGGGGTCGCTGCGCTGAGAATTAATCCCTATGAGTTTCTCATTAGTGATTATTATACTGCAGGCGGCCAAAATGGAAAAATTAATTAATTTCAAAGTGATAATGCATTTACAGCAACAATTAGAAATGTATAACTGTAAAAGGGCAACATTTAAAAGACAGATTACATTTAATAAAGTTACACAAGAACATCCAATTGTAAAATTACTGATCTGCAACAATATTCCTTAAAGAGGCACTTAAAATAGCCTGACTCCATGAAGGGTGACCTAATTACTGTAACTAAAATCACCACAGTCACAGCAAGTCACAGCAAATAAAAAAGGAACATTGATATTACAATACTGCTGTTTAATGCTTAAGGGAGCAGGCTGTAGTGGAGAAGCTATGGCGCAGCTTCCAGACACAAGGCCGGGTTGTGCTTCTAGTGTCCTTGACCTTGTACAATGGAATATATGCTCCAGCGACACTCGTGTCAAAAGGAAAACACTTCCTCTGACGTGAAATGCAGAAGAGGTGACGAAGCACATACAGGACACACCTGGCGACGGGGACTAAGCTTCTTCCTGAGCACAAGGAAGCCACCTTTTACACGGGGTGGGAATGGGAATGCAGCCGCATGCCTTATTTCCAAAAGCATGCTTGCTTTACGAGGGCAGAAGCGCACCCTCATCCATGAAACAAAAGTCTTCTCGTGAGGATACCGATGATAAGCAACACAGAGAAGGACAGAGCATACGGCGACTCTTCCAGGAAGCCCATCTGTCCTCCTGGAGAAGTGCAGGATCCCAGGGCTGCACACACACTGCGCCTACAGAGCCCTCAGTGTTTATGAGAGAGAAGCAATGGCCTGTGAGCTCGAGAGACGAGTCCAGAGCTTCCGCTCCACTTCTTTATAAATCTATCTATGTGGAACTCTAATGGCTAAGAAACACCACCAAGTATGTAAAGATACTATTAGAGTTTGCTGGAGTATCTGAATTTAGCCACATTTTTCATAGTCTTCCTAATCCATAGGCTTATCCTAAACAGTACATTTGTGTGCAACACTTAAAAGATGCTGTTTTCCAATCATTTGGATCAGGAACAGGAAAAGTCCACTCCTCAATGGCTTCTGCAGGGACCGGACATACAGGATGGAGAAGCTCTCTCCATCCTGGGCACCCGTCCTGCCTTGCCAATTAAAGTCCCCAGATCGCCGATACAGAATCTAAGTTTACAGAGTTCTTTACTTCCATGACCCATGTGACCATTAGCAGCAACTACACTTGGGAAAACACTGCTCAGGACCAGGGTAACATTCCCAATAACAAGAACAACCACCATCAGAGTGAGAAGCGCTGCACGCCTGCCGTACGACAGGCCCTGGGCTCGACACAGCCCTGAACCGTGCCTTCCAGCTGGGCGGCCATTAGGCTCGTGCGGCTAGTCGAATTTAAATTAATTGAAACAAAATTACATCAAAATTTTAATTCCTTATGTACAGGGTCCAGCACAAATAACATCCCTTTTTCATTTAAAAGTCTTTTATTATAAAATCATAAGCATATAATTTGTAACATAACAGTATCACACTCAAGCACACCATATGACGTTTTAGGTGAAATGTTCCAACTAAAACTATGAATTACGATACCCATATTATGACACTATCCACCAAACTCAAGCAGGTGTTACTTCTGCTGGACCCTGTATATTAGCCATTTTTCAAGGGCTCAATAGCCCAGCGTGGCCACTGGCTACCGTACTAAATAGCCAAATGAAATCTGGTGGTTTAGAAAAATACTACACAAAATACATCACACAAAATGTGCATTCATCATTCAAGTTGCTTCTTACTGAAATGCTTTCATGGAGGAAGTTTCTGGATATGGCTGTTATGTGACCATCAAAAACGTAAAAACACCACAGTTACTTTTGTGAACATTTCCAAATCGAACAGCAATAGCGCAATTCGTCCAAAAGGATTCACCTTTGGGGAAGTAAAGAATAAGATGCGCTTCCAGCCGAGGAAGTGCACCGCAGGAGAAGTTCACACCCATTAAAAGAAGGACTCAGAACGTCAGACACAGATGCAGTGGAATCACATCAGCTGGTCATTCAATAGTCACAAACCCATGTTTTTTACCTACTAACACAAAACAATCTCCTCCAAGTACTGCACTTTCTGAATAATAATGAAAAAAATCACATCAAAAGAAAACAAATCATCACCATCAAGACTTTTAGCCATACTAACACAATATTGGAAAACCGCATCTTCTATCCAGCCCTCCGAGACAGCTTTGGAGAAACAGATATAATCTAAAATTGATTGAAATGTGTTCAAGGGCCCTTTCCAATGGCTTTAATAGGCTTGATGATGTGATTATCAAGACCAGACTCATCATTACAGGAGACGAGAGGCTGAAGAAAACGGGCGTCCAGGTTTCCCTAGGACCCTCCTCACAAAGGCACACTGAAAGTGTCCGCAGAGAGTGAAGCCGTTCACTTACCATGGACTTGGTGAAGGGCCTGGCCAAGGTAAACAGCAGCGTGTACACCCACCAGTTGCGGTGGAGGGAGGAGTACATCATGTTTCCAGGATGCACGGCATTCGACGTGACCCCTCGGGGGGACAGGCGGCGATGGAGCTCGTTGGAGAAGAGAATGTTGCAGAGTTTGGACCGGTTGTAAGCCAGCATGGCCCAGTAATCGTTTTTAGATGGAGAGAGGCGGTTGAAGTCTAGTTTTCCCAAGGAATCATTAATATCTGTAAATCTAAAAAAAAAAAAAAAAGAAAGAAAACATGACATGAAGCAGCCAATCTCTGATGTCTGATATACATTTTTTATTTTTACTGGAGATCTGCAAAACTACGCAGACTACTGAAAACTCAATTTTGCAAACACTGAAACACAGTTGCCCTTAAAAATAGACAATGGTGATTTAACAATATAAACCAACTGGATCCAAAGATAGACTTGATAAAGGCTCAAACTTTCTTAACATGCTGAACCTCCCACTCCACCTCTAACATATATTTTTCAAAACCTTCAACAGGAAGTTCAAAGGTAATTAAATGAAAAAGCATCTTAAAGGGCTTCTGCTTTTGGAAGCAGAAAGATATCACACTCCTAACCTTTGACAGGGTTTTCCAGGGTTATTTTAGCCAATGCTTGAGTCCTGTATATTGTCATTCGAGCATCCCAGTAAAGATATGGATGAGTCTTGCTGCATCCAAGACTTTTTTTCAGATTAAAAATTAATGATTATAAAGGGGTTACAACCTTGGTGAGGTGCCATCGATAGTCTTATTCGTTGGAAAGACAAATATAAACAGAGCCAAAATGAGGTCTGGCAGAGTGTAATGTTTTCAAGTACACCCGTGGCAGGGATACACACAAATCAGAGGAAGCAGTTGATGTTTTATAATTGGGTCTGACGGAGTCGTTAAACACCAGCTGTTTGCTTCTTTTCTCTCTCCCTTCCTTTCTTTCTTCCTTTTTTCCTTCCTCCCTTCCTTCCTTTCTTTTAAAAAATAACAACAAAGTAATGTCTGCTTTTTAAAAAATGGGTAATAACAAAGGAATTTCCTAGAGGACGGTGTCATCTTCGGTAAGGACCTAGTTAGCTTCATTAAATTAACTCTCGGCACTTGCACTGAATAATAAGAAAGCATAGCAAGAGTAACCTAGATAACTGCTGTGGAGAACAAAAGATAAAATCAAAATTACAAAATCATCTGCTTATTCCTTAATAGGAGCAGTTCGGTTGAGCGGCTGCCCAAAGCAAGCATCACAGGGGCAAACGCAATGCATGTTTTAATGGAAATTAAATACACCTTGTCTAGGAATCAGTCAGTGACATCCAATTTCTTATATTAAATGACACTGCTGCTCTAGCATCATCCATAAAGCTGATGGCCAGAAACACCATCAATGACACGGCAACACAACGCTGAAACGGATTGCTGGCTGCCTGTTTCCAAGTCCCCAAACCGCAGGGAGAGCCCAGACTTCTGAGCTTAATCGTTTAAGGCAGTGGAACTTAGCGGGAAATTTAAAAATTTATGGGCGCCTTGTTCTGGCTGTCATAACGATTGCCAGCGGGGCCAGGGAGGCTAGGTGTCCTGCGATGCAGGCAGCATCTTGCTCAGTGAGGACTGCCGCACCGGCCATTCACGCAGCTGAAAAGCCTGGGCATAATTATCCGAGCCGAGAGCCTAACTGCGCCTTACATATGTGCACAGTTTTAACACCCACCGAATTTCCGGGAGTGCAGTACAACAATCATATAAATGAGGGATGAGTGCACTTGCACATTCTGTGACTGGGGGTAGGGGTGGGGCCTGTCTCAGTGCCGGCGGTATGGAGCCTGGAATGCCACCTGCCTGTTAGCAGCCTCCATTTGCAGATAGCCCCGCCCCGCGACGTACGCGTGCACGTGCGCGTCTGATAGCTGACGTTTCCTGCAGTCCTGCCCAAGTGCTCACATGTGGAAACCTAGGCTATTTTGCTTCACATTCATTTTTTCCTTATATTACAGTAGGCTAGCATATTGAATTAAAGGCTCTTTACGCAGAGAAGATAGATTACTTCAACTATATTTCAGCATTGTAGTAAGACAGTGATTTTCAAACAGTGTGTGGCGAGACGCATGTTGGCGTGCCACGAGAACTGTGAACACATGCACTGCCTGACTGTTTAATCAGGGGCACCGACAGCTTGTCCCTCAGATTGTCAAATAAAAATATGACAACGGCCAACACAATGACAGCTGTCTGGTGTGAACGGATCAAAATTATAGGTATTTTTTTGGTCAGATTGGCAAAAAATATCCTTCTGGGTGTGCTGCAAAATTTTAGTAAATAGTTTATGTGTGCCATGAGATGAAAAAAGTTGAAAATCGCTATAATAAGGTGTCGCAGAAGAGTCACTACAAAAAGGGACTGCTGAGAACCCAGTGACCCAAGACGTGGGCCACGTCTCAGAAATGCTGCCGACTTAAGTGGAAGAGAGCATCAAGGGTTTGGACAGCATCAAAAAGGTGTGAAACAGACACAACATCCTTCCCTCTCACTCCTCACCCTCTCGTCGCCTATTGCTGGGAAGCTTCCTGGCAGAGTTCCTTAGCTCCACCCGGCTCGGGTACCACTTCTTTCAGGAAGCTCTCCCTAACTAACTCTCCCACTGCCGGTTGCCACATCGATTTCTTAGGTGGCAGTGGGAAGATAGACTGAAAAAAACATAAAGCAGATTGAAATGCATGTTCCCATGGAAATGAAGTATCCAGTGTCTGGGACCCGGTCTATGATATTATTCCTGTTCAATAACCCTGCCACCCCTCCAAGGTAAGTAGCAAAGGCAACCACGCTATCTTTGCATTTTGTCTGCACGCCATGCCTCTGTCTTTACCTCACCAGAAGACTGCAAGGCTTTTGTTCGCCTGGTCTGAACGTTAGACTGTGACTTTTTAGAAGGTAGACAGTGAGCCCCTTGCATGTTGCCTAGTAAAATGCTTAATACGCAGTATGAACTTAATACAAATTTCGAGAACAAACTAAGGGCCACGTCTCCCTTTATTCCAAAAATCTTGTTTTGAGCCTTGCTTGGAAGGCAAAATATACTCTTAGGTTCAGATCCTCTGCATTCTTCATTAGAGAGAATTAAGAATGTGGCACGTTGCGTGTGGCACGTTCTAATGTTTAGACTGAGTCCCCTGCTTTGGTTTTTCAGGACAATGCAGAAGTATCTCATGACTGGAGGACACACTGGGTTGACTAAATTCCTAGAAAAAGTCATTCATTTGTAGCCCCCAGCCTAGAAATCTAAAAACAAGACAGACGCACATAGACACACACACAGCATGATGAGAGGTGACAAGAAACCAAGTTGAAGGAAGGTTTCAAGGAAGCACAGCTGCTAAATACCAGGCCCACTCCCTGCACACAGCACTCCCCCATAAATGGCCCCCTGACTTCCTGCCCTGCTGATCTCCTGGGCAGCAAACCGATTTGTAAGGTCTGATTAGCTTGTATTGACAGTCCTGCAGGAAGCGGGAAGGGTGGGCAAGCCTTCTGATTCCTCTGAGCCACAGAGGCTTCCTGAAAAAATGACGAAAATGACCGTATTCTCCTCTGAGTTCAAGAGGCAATAAAACAGCTCTTCAGAGGCAGCCTACTCTGTTTTCAAGCTGAAAAACTGACAAAGCCAGACAATCGTGTCTTAATAGAGCGACCCTCCCACCAGTACACCAACATGTTAACATTTGCTCTCTGGACATTAACACCGGTCGTTTGAGGGGACCTCGAGCTTGTATTTCTATATATGCCGCTCCTTTTTTTTTAAAACTGAGGATTTTAAAATTACCAAGCTAAAGTAATTAGGCTGGATTCTGTGTAGACAAAAGCTAGTATGTTGAAAGAATAGGACTGAATTTGCATCAGAAGCTGTGTGTGTGTGTGTGTTTGTGTGTGTAGCAACTTGGCACTCAACACAGCTGTGGCTATGTAGAGTTGTTCAGCCAGCACTCCGATCTGTTCCTTCTATTTTAATTGTTATCTGAAAATTTTTCACAGCAAAGGAAGTCAAGTTCTCATTTTAATATGATGTGTTTTAGGTATGCAGAAACTCGATTCACTTGCTCAGACTCCAGATAAGTAACTGAAATGCAGGAAGACGCAGGGGGGCTAATAAATATTTTGCCTTAGGGCGATCTGGTATAATATTTTCTGCAAACATAGGACTTTATTTTTCCCCTAACAGGGGGTCCTGACTCCAAGGAAGAGATTCCACCAGGGTTTATGGAGGTAATTAGATATCAGCACTCCCATTTTATACCATGGCTTAGGGCTCTGAGTGCTTGTGCAGAAAGCAAGTGCTTTCCCAGGGCTCTGTACCCCGTATTTGCACTGGTTCTTGGGTTCTGGGGGGAGGGGGTGCACAGTTAAAGTGTAACAAACAAAGCATCTCGGGGAGTTAATGTTTTCTAAGAACACACTTTAATACGTGCAAAGGATAATCAGAACGCAGAAGACCAAAGTGAGCCTGGCAACACATTTCAAGAAGGCCTTGTCTGTAAACTAAAATGGATCTAATTCAGGAGACCAAGGCCCTTCCTTCCAATTCATCTTTTAAATGAAATTAAGATCCAGATCTCCAAGGTAGGAACAAATTACACTGCAGCTATGGAGAGGACAAAGACGTCACATGAAATACCGTTTGAGACACAGATTTACAAAGGGAAGAGAGCAGCTGACAATTCAACATAATCTCCCATTAAATACCAGCTCATTTAAACATATCCCGTGGTGCCCTCCACATCTGGCGAGCGATCGGGGCTGGCAGATTTATTTCTGGAGCTCGCTCCCCTGTGCCTGCCCCCGCAGTAGCCTCCCTCACTCCTTAACAGGGCCACTCCACTTGGTTTCGCAAACCTGGTGTGATTTGCAAAGATAAGGATGTCCAGATTTTGTTACCACCTAATTACTAGATGCTCCGTGTCTTTTAACACGGGGGAGGAGTATTACTGGCATCTTCCTTTCATTTCAGCCATCATAAATTTAAAATGGTAAAAGTAAATCTATCTGCAGCATGTCACTTATACCCTAAGCCCCTGTGTTTGGGAGTGATAAAGGGTTCAGACTAACCCTTGGCTGGTCTCTCTCTTCCAAGTCCCACGGGTTACGTTTTATGGAAGCATGATTTAAAAAATAAGCTCCATTCTTGGTCACTAAAACATTTCAGGACTTAAGGCAGAGAAGAAGGGGGGAAGAGAGGCACCCGCACACTATTTTTTCCAGCTCCTTTGCGAAGAGTGAAAGCTTCCAAGCACACTGCGAAAATCTCCCTCCCGTGCACTGAATCCGGCCACCCCCCGGCAAGCCCTTTGTCCTCCCCGAGCACTTCTCTTTAGACAGACAGTTGTTTATCCAACTCTGGAAACAAATATGCTGAAAATACGATGAAATTTTCAAATGCCTTTTTAGTCAATTGGATATTCTCCTAATGGTGATAGAAAAGAAGCGCCATCTGATGTTTTAATTGAAATTTTAACCAAAAGAGGCATGGCCAGATTTCTAATATGTCCTAACTACAGTACTTCCCGTCCTACAATTACACAGCTAATGTCTGCATTGAATTCCCTAATTTCTCATTATAAAACGATTGGATTTCATCTCGCCGTCTTTAATTGCATTGTTTCTCCTGCTAGAATAACTGCACATTCTTCTTGGTGAGATGTTGAAGTTGTTGAATGACAAATCAATAAAGGTCAGGCATTCAGATTTAATCAATTATTATTCCATCTCAAAGCAAAATCAATGAGGGGCTTGAAGTCGAGTTGTAAAAACAGTCTGCACCGCCACAGACAAAATCCCCAAACAACCTCCCACGATCACAGAGAAACCTCAAAAATTAAGTAAGCCAGGTCAAGTACAGCCACACTTTTCAGTGTAGGACTAATGGCAACTATTTTCAGAAAGGGTCTTGGGAGAATATCGGCTGGTGCAAGGAAGGCAGGGAGGGGACGAGGGTACATACAGAACGTGGAGCTGTGACCCACCTGTGGGACTCCGAGGACACAACAACGACTCGGGCTGGGGCTGAGCGGCACAGGACATCCTGAAGGAGCTGCACGAGGTAGAAGTGCCCCAGGTGATTCACCTGGAAGGTGGTCTCCAGGCCATCTTTTGTGAGGCTCCAGGGCAGAGCAAAAGCCGCTGCGTTGCACACGAGCACGTGCAGAGACCTGAAAAACAAAACGGCCAACATTGTGCGGACAGAAGCACGCAGAAATCAAGGATGGCTCATGCTCCCTCGGGAAGAAACGATTCTTCGCTGTCTTCAAGGTGCCAGTCCCTTGGATTGGGACACGCCCAAATGTTGCATCTCAAACCATTCTGACAGGACTTTGACCTGGCAGCTGTACAGGGGTGCTGGGGAAAGGGGGTTCCTGGTCTGCAGGACTCTCAGTGGTAAACCGAGCCCATGCTGGGCAACCAGGGTGCGTGGGCCGCCTTGGCCGAAGCCTAGGTCCCACCACTTAGTTGAATCTATGCTTCTTCATTCATCCAGTTCTCAGCTTCTTCAAAATAGTCCTCCATGTAAACATAAGAAACAAAGGAAAAATATGCTGTAGGAAGCTGGACATAGGAACCAGCATCCAGTCAGTGCTAAATAAACATATCAGGACAGAAATATTCTGTCTAAAGAGTGCCGGGCAGGCAGCGTTTGAATATCATCTTTCTAGAAGTCAGATAAAATCCACATTTTAGAAACGAGCTTTGGGGATAGGTAAGCGGGGGCCTCTTATAATATCTTCTTTTGTACATATTTAATTTATTTCATAATAAAGATGTTTTAAATATTAAGTAAGACTTTTCTGTGAATCAAAATCCTAAATCCTGAGAAAGGAATTGAACTTGTAGGAAATCATCCTAAGGTACTAAAGAGAATTTTATAAAGAAATGTATACCCAGTGTTTGTAGCTGCAACATAAAAACAATGAATTAGAGTTAAACTAAATATACAATAGAAAAACCATGAAATGAATTTAAATATAGAATACTATGCAGCCATTAAAATGATAACCAGTAAAGAAATCTGTTGACACTGTAAAACATTCGTGTTAAAAAACAGAACAGGTGCTGTGTGTGGCCACACCCACACACAGTAAGAACGGCTGTGTGAACATGGTAATAGCAGCTATCTCGGTGGGAGGGCGGAACCCAGTATGTCTTACACGGTTTTCTTTCTGAGTACATTTGTATATTCTTCATTTTTTCTACAATTAGCATATGGGGTCTTTAAAATAAGGAAAAATGGAATCAAATGAATGCTTTATAGAAACACAAGCATTTAGGAAGTTAGCCAATGAAAGAGCCAGAGAAAAGACACAGGGTAGGGTTTTATAGGAGCACTGGATTAAAAGTTCAAGGGCAGGCCTTCTGTCCCAGTTTCAGACAAGTGACAGAGGCCTGCAGTTTCCACTGCCTGCCTGCAGAGCGGGGGCTGCCGTGACACTGGCTTGTAGGTAACGTTTCCTACATGATATAGAAAGTAAGATCATTTCCTGCAACTTTGTTTTAAAAGATTCAATGCTCTTTACTAGAAACGTTTGATAGAACTATTACTTTTTGTAACAGTCTGATTTTATTCCATCCTCATAAAAGACTGTAGCCCAAGTTGTGAGTTATTAAAAAACAAAAATTGGTATGCAATAAAAGGAAGCATACAGGAGAGTCTTTCCAAAAACTGAAATAATTTGTTGTCTAAAGAAAGTAAAAAGGAACAATGACAAACATGTGCAATGCTATAAAGGACCCATATTTTTACTATATAAAGAGTGTTCGCAAATCAATAAGAAAAACTTCTGAGTCCTACAGAAATATGGATGACACTTTAAAAATTTATAAAACCAGGTTACAAAATAACCAGTACAAGAGTTAACACGTTGACTATGAGTAGCAAAATTTTAAGTATCTTCTACCGAATTAGCAGATTTGTTTTATCATTACACTTTTATCTTGACTAAAGCTCGTGAGTATATTCCTACACCCTTTACATTACGTTGAAAAGATATAAGATGAGAATTAGAAAAACTCACACTATTTCACCTAGTCACCCTGTTTCGAGCAATGGGGT